>JAOQMP010097739.1:0-15505 GCA_027563575.1 Erythroxylum pedicellare
ACCTTTTGACTAGATATATAATGCTCATATATATAAAACCAAACTCTTTTGTTTCATTAATAATAAATATTTTCATTCCAAAACTGTAATTAGAAGAAAATTAAGTTACATGTAAATACACTTTCTTTCCAGGGCACTATATTTACATAACTCCAACACAATTTACCACAATTCAATACATTAGCCAAAGTATCTTACTCACGTCAAAGCCATTCGCATGTAACTGATTAAATTTAAAAACCATAAAAATATTCAATGAATCATAATCAAACTTAATCGATCTCCTCCTTACATAATCTATATAAACACATACTGCTAAAACTCAAATAGCATACGATATAGAGAAACCAAGATAAAATTTGAGAAACCCAAATTATAGAAAATCTGAATCTTCCTACAGGTCTCCAATCAAGCATCAATATATTCTTGACATAACTCTGTAAATCAAAATCCAAAAGCAGAATTCTCAAATTATCAAATGGAGCCTCATTCTTATATTAAATATACTATTCAACAAATAAGGAAAAGAACTAAACACACACCAATCACTTGAACCTTAGAAAACCCATAAAAACTCAGAAAGCCTAGATTTTAAATCCTTCAATCCTTCTTTTTTTTAAACAACATCAAAATATACTTCAAAAATGTAAAGCATATTTCCATGTGCCCCTCGAAGAAATTCAATCCTAGGCTTATTCCTCATCACATCATCTCTGTCATCAACTGTCTGGTTGATTTCTTCTTTTGAAATAACTAAACAGTTTCTTTAACAGTGGCAACTAACTGTGAATCTAAGTAATTTCTTTTTCTCTTCACTACATTATTCTGCTTGTAATTGACCCTTTGTAACCCAAGTATGTTTTGGTAATATGGGCTACTATTGGAAATTTAATGGAGAGTGTCTAGATTTTCAGTTTTGACACCTTTAAAATATCATTTGTAATAACTTATAACAATTAAGCCTTATCAGCTTAATTATGCCACAAAAGTGACATGTAGGTATGAACTTTCTATTCGTCCTTGAGATTTCTCCTTTTTGTTCTTATCAGATTAATCTCCTAAGTCATTCACGACTTTTCCAACCTCAGCTTGCAATGTTAATACTTTGTTCATCTCTCATTCTTCTCTCAACAAATTTATTTCAAAATTGGTAGGAATCCCAATTATCTTATCGAAAGGAAATTTATTAATATCATGAGTTTTTTTTATTGCTGCAATTTTCGGTAAGAACCTTAAAGGTAACAATCTCAATGTCTTCTTAATCATAAGTTAGAGTATTTCTTCCCAAGTTGATGTGCTTGGTTTACTATGTCATGCAATCTCTCATGAAAGTCTCCAATAGTTTCACTTTCATCATCCTCAGCTCTTCAAATCTCACAACTAGCATCAAAAGTTTTGAAAGTATCACATATTTGGATACATCATATATACTTCATAAAATGTATCATGCTCTTTCGTCGATTTACAAGCTAATATCATAGCAAATTGACCTTCATCAACTGTAATAAAGATGGAGTACAGGGCTTAAGAATTTCCAAGCGCTCTCTCTTCTTCATCCTTTGTCCACTCATATGCATCTTTAAGCACTACTTCTCCCTTTTCATCAATCATCACTGGATGTTTCCAACCATTTAAAATTAAGTTCCATGCTTTTATTCCTTGTGCCTAAAAGAATACTCTCATTCGTCATTTCTATGTAAGACAATTTAAATCATCTAACAATGGTGGTTTGATGAATGATGACCCTTTTTTTATAGCCATAATTACAAAACACGAATATACACTAACTTGACGTACTAAGTTCTGATTCGGTTACCCTCTCTGATACTAATTGAAAATCCGAAAAGATGTAGTTTCATAAAAATTCTGGTTTATTCATAATTTTTATAAATTTTTTGAAAAATACGAAACAAAAAAATTAAATACACAATAAAAAATTAACACCTAAGATTTGATAATGAGGTTTGGCACACCTTGCCTACGTTTGCGAGGCCCTCATTCATCTTAAATAATTTTACCTAAGATATAATAATATTTCACTCAAGGCATTACAGAGCCGACTCAACCAACCCTTCACACTATCCCTTGTCCTCACTACCCATGAAAGCATTTCACACCCAATAATATGACCAACTCGTGTTAACCTCAAAAGAGGATTTTCTCAATAAGTTTTTAATGATAAAGATAATAAATGAACAAATCAAGTGATTAAAATAACAAAGAACAAAAACAAATACACTTGAGATAAAAAGGAACAACTTCTTGTTGAATTAAGCTCCTTCAAAGACATATTTAAAAGTTGTTCACTAACTATATTGCCATAATCAACTGCTGGAATTTTCGCGCATTACTTCCCATCATAAATCATCAAGAGCAACCACTCAACACACACTTCATCAAAATAAAATTGTAGCATAAACATAAAACACACACTAGAAAATAGATAAGCTACCACATCCCCAGAAACAACCTTCATTCGACATTGAATAAGATGCCCAGCTAATTCACACAATAATTAACAGAAACACCACAACTAAACACAACCAATTCATTTGACTATAGATCAAAGAGCATATTACAGAAAAAACCTATCAACAACAACTAGCTAAAGGAAGACTCACGGCAGGAAACCTCAGCATTTAAACAAATAGCCTTACCTAACAAACAACAGAAGCATTAGAGAAAAATGTAGCATTCACATAAATAACTCAAGCTAGCATAATCAGCTTGAAGAGGTTTTTCTAACAAATACGTAATTCCCTTGGCCAAAAAATCAGAAACATATACACATCAATTATCCATGTAAATCATGCAAGCACAAATAGGAAGCAACCATAGCTCCCATATAACCCATCGACCACTACAAACAAAGAAGGATTTAGAACAAAAGAACAACTGAGCTCAATGGCCATATGATTCACTAAGACCTCTTTGCTAGATAGAGTTATGATTCACCAAGAACTTTTTACTAGATAGAGTTCTATCCATATACAATTAGATACCAAATATTATCCAAGATTGCTTAAAGAATTCAGCCTTGATGTCCAGCTATGATCAGTCAATCTAATCCAAGATATTCTATCCTATCTTGGTGAGAATTTGAAGCTAATCAACATTATCTTAATAGTCCAATTATCAAATAATGTCAAAATTAATAATAAGATACATAACATACATCTTAACAATCTCCCCCTTTTGGCATTATTTGTCATATATTGAAACTCCCAATAAAGAAGATAATTAGATGTATAATCATCAAGTTCACAACCCATATAGGATCTCCCCCTTCTTCAAACAACAAGATTCAAACATTATCAAATATCCAAATGGTTATAGTCAACAAAATATCCAAAAAAGCATCCAAACAAAATTTCCCAAACAACCTAAACTATATTACTCCCCCTTGGGACAAAAGATTCCAAAAAGCAATAATAATAGCCACGGAGATACCTTGAAATCTTCCCTTAAATTGAACTATAACAAAACAACCATATATTTCCCCCTTAGGATACCCTTGGGACAAAACAATGCCAAAACGTATAATGACTTCAATGCAATCAATCTCAGTGAATAAAGAGGCATAAGATTCAATAGTAGGTCCAGTAGAAGAATCACAAGCACGCCAAGATGACAATTTACCACAATTCAAAACATTAACCAAAGAACCATTACTCACTTCAATGTCATCCGCATACATTTGATTAAATTCATAAACCTCAAAAATACGTTCAATGAATCATAATCAAACTTAATCGATCTCCTCACATAAGCCATATAAGCACATATTGCCTAAACTCAAACAACCCACGATATAGAGAAACCAAGATAAAACTTGAGAAACCCAAACTATAGAAAATATGAATCTTCCCATAGGTCTCCAATCAAGCACCAATATATTCTTTACTTAACTCGGTATATCAAACTCCAAAAGCAGAATTCTCAAATCATCAAGTAGAGCCTTATTATCACATCAAATATACTATTCAATAAATAAGGAAAAGAATTAAACACACACCAATTGCTTGAACCTTATAAAACCCATAAAAACTTAAAGAGCCTATATGTTAAATGTAAACCTACTTTTTTTCAACAATATCAAAATATGCTTTAAAAATGTAAAGCACACAATCTTTGTGCCCCTCTAAGAAATTCAAACTTAAGCTTATTCCTTGTCACATCATCTCTGTCATCAACTGTCTGGTTGATTTCTTCTTATGAAAAATTTAAGTTATCATCTGTTTAAATAGCTTCTTCAACAGTAGTAACTAACTGTGAATCTAAACAATTTCTGTTTTTTCTTCACTACGTCTTTGTGATTGAACCTTTCTTACCTAAGTATGTATTGGTAACATAGGTTGCTACTAGAAATTTAATGGAGAGTGTTTATATTTTCAATTTTGACCCCTTTGAAATATCATTTGTAACAACTTGTAACAATTCAGCTTTATGTGCCCGATTATCCCACAAAAGTAACATGTAGCTATGAACTTACCGTTCTTCTTTAAGATTTCTCTTTGGGCAGATCTGGTTGCACCATTTTTCTTATCATTCCACTTAGAATATTCACCTTTATATCCAATTCCTCAAAGGTCTCCTTTAATCTTACCAATTTCTAGCAACTTTTCTAGCTTTTCGGTACATCTATTTAACATTCTTATCTCTTTTTTATGTTAATGAGTTTTAGCTTTGTTTTATTCAACTCATCTATTGTAGATAATAATTTCTTCTCTAAATCTTGAATGATGTTCTCTATGGAGCAATTTTCCTTTTTTAGCTTTTCATTCTTCTTGCATTTTTGCACCCATTTTGAATACATTAATTCATAGGCTTCTTATATATCCTTCATTTTGTCGTCTGAGCCACTGTTATCACTATCATAATATGAGGTTAAACTTTGTACTGATTTATCTGCATTTTTCCAAAATTTTGGATTGATTTACTCGCGATTTCATCATTAGTTTCTTCCTTCTTAGTTGTCATTAATCAAACAACTAGATTTTTATTGTATAAAGCAATCAATGTGGCACTACTAACAAATTCTTCTTCACTAGCATACTCACTTTCGAATTCATTCTCACTCCATATGCTTATATAAGACTTTTCTTTTCTTTTTTTCAAAGTGTTAACACATTCTCCTTATATATGCTCGAAGCCTTGACATTCATGACATTAGATTTTTTTCACTTTTCTTTCACCCTTTTAAGCTTTAGGTTGTTGATTGAAATTATTGTTCGATGAATTCCCATCGTTTTCCCTAAAATTGGATCTGTCCTTCTTCAAATTCTTTGACCACTTGCTGAAATTTCTTGTCAATAACTCTATATCCTCATTCACATCGAATTCATCTCCTAAGTCATTCATGACTTTTCTAACCTCAGATTGCAATGCCAATCCTTTGTTCTTCTCTCATTTATCTCTCAACAAATTCATCTCAAAGTTGATAAGAATCCCAATTACCTTATCAAAAGACAATTCATTGATATCACGAGCTTCCTCGATTGCTACAATTTTTGGTATGAACATATGAGGTAATAATCTCAATGTCATATCAACAAGTTTTAGGTTATAATACTTCTTCTCAAGTTGATACGCTTTGTTTACTATGTCACACAGTCTCTCAGGAAAGTTTCTAGCAGTTTCACTTTCATCTATCCTTAGCTCTTCAAATCTCACAGCCAACATCTGAAGTTTTGAAGCTATCACAAATTTTAATCCCTCATATATACTTTGTAAAGTTCCCCATGCTTCTTTTGTCGATTCACAGGTTGATATTATAGCAAAGCAACCTTCATCAGCTGCACTGAAGAAGGCCTGCAAGGATTAAGAATTTCCAAGCACTCTCTCTTCTTCAGCCTTTGTCACTCAGATGCATTTTTAAGCACTACTTCTCCCTTTTCATCAGTCATCACTAGATGTGTTCGGCCATTTAAAACTGAGTTCCATGTTCTTATTCCTTGTGCCTGAAAGAATACTCTCATTCGTGATTTCCATTTAGGATAATTTGAACCATCTAACAACGGTACCCTAATGATTGAAGCCCCTTCTCTTATAGCTATAATTGCAAAACACAGATCTGCACCAACTTAACGTACTAAGTTCTAATTCGGTAACCCTCTCTGATACCAGTTGAAAATTTGAAAGGATGTAGTTTAGCCAAAATTTTGTTTCAGCCACAGTTGTTATAAATTTTCAGACAAATACGAAACAAAAAAATCAAATTCACAACAACAAATCAACATCTGAGATTCAGTAATGTAGTTTAACAAACATTGCCTACGTCTAAAGGGCGCTTACCTAGCTTAATTTCTTTTACCTATGATACAACAATAGTTTTACTGAAGACATTACAGAGATGACTCACCCAACCCTTCATAGTATCCCTAGTCCTCACTACTCATGAAAGTATTTCATACCTAATAACACGACCAACCCATGTTAACCTCAATAGAGGATTTTCTCAACAACTTTTTAACGATAAAGATAATAAATGAACAATACAAGTGATTAAAATAATAAAGAACAAAAATGAATACACTTGAGATTAAAAACAACTTCCCGATGAATTCAATGCCTTCAAAGATAAATCTGAAAGTTATTCACCAATTATATTTCCATAATTAGCTGTTGGAATTTTCATGTATCACTTCTCACTGTAAATCTTCAAGGGCAGCCACTCAATTGACACTTCTTTAAAATAAATCTATAGTATAAAGATATCATATACACCAAAAAATAGATCGGCTGTTAAGTCCCAAAAAACATCCTTCAACTGACGTTTAAGAGTATAATAAAGATGTCAAGCTGATTCATGCAATAATTGATAGAAACACCATAGCTGAACATAACTAAATCAATCGACCATAGATCAAAGAGCATACGGTAGAAAAATCCATTAACAACAGCTAGCCAAAGGAAGGCTAATGGTAGGAAACCCCAGCATTCACACAAACAACCTTACCTAACCAACGATAGAAGCATGAGAGAAAAACACAGCATTCATATAAAAACTCAAGTTAGCGTAATCAGCTAGAAGAGGTTTTCTTGGAAAATATGTAATTCCTTAGCCAAAATACAAGTAACGCACGCACATCAATTATCTATCCAAATCACTCAAGCATAAATATCAAGCAACTATAGCTCCCATATAATCCATCAACCACTGCAAGAAAAGAAGGAGTCATGGTAGAAGAAGAACTGAGCTCAATGGTCATATGATTCACCAAAAACTCTTTACTAGATAGAGTCATGATTTACCAAGAACTTTTTGCTAGATAGAGTTCTATCTACATACGACTAGCTAGCAAATATTATCAAAGATAGCTTTAAGATTTCAGCCTCCAAGTGAAGCTATAATCTAAGATATTTTGATTAGAATTTGAAGCTAATAAACATTATCTTAAATGTCCAATTATAAAATAATGCCAAAACTAATAATAAGATACATAACATGTATCTTAACAAAGCTCATCTCATAGGATCTTCAATTTTGTGAAATAATTAGTTGCTGAAAGTTTTCCTTATTACAAAAAGGATTTCTAAAAATCTTCAAGTAATCTCCTTGAAAAAATGGATATCGTAAATCGTTCCACACATTCATAGTTGCTGCTTCATACCGAAGGATACTTTAAGTTATAGAAACATTCACAAAATGCATAATTCAAGAAATTACCATGGTTTTGCCTTATTGCTCTGCAAAATAAGTTCGATGAGTTGCTGGAGGCTTTGAGACGATTCCATCTACAAAGCCAATATTTATCTAGTAAAATAGGGACATCGTGGGGACTTAGTTTTTTCACATGTAATTTATTACAATTTGTAAATATTGTTTACAAAATCATTAAAATTTATAAAATGTTATTTAAAATTGATTATGCCTTAACTTTTTTTATTTTCATTAGTTTTGTGTCCTAACATTTTTTAATATAATTTATTGACATTTCAAATAGCTTTTTTATCATATTAGTTTGAATTCTCTAGGAATTTGGTACTTCAGGTAATTTTTTGATAAAGGATGCAAGAAATTGTAGGAGGACTAGTTTGTAAAGCAGAGAGGAGTAAAATGTAAAAATAGAAAATTTATTCATTATAATATTAAGTATCATAAATCAATAGTGCCAAATTTCATTTTCAATGACATTAACCTAAGCTTTTAATTGAATCAAGATAAATAAAATAGTCTCAAACCATTATAATTGTCATACTAAAATCAGATAGGAAAGAGGGGGAGAGAAGAAGAATAATGAACAACAATCTTTATTGTTACTACTTTTTATTCTAAAACTGATGCCTTTATATAGGTTTTTACAATGAAGTTTAAATCAAAACAAATAACAACTTAATGTAGCGTAAAGCTTAGAAATTGCAAAGAAATCTACCGTATCCATTGGAGACAAGAAATCTAAAATTACAAATAGAGTTTGTTTCTCAAACTATTCATAGCCTCCTAAAAAAACTAAAAGTCCCTTTATAAGACAACACAACAATCATAAAGGAAAAGAAAATTAAATGAAAAAGTTGCCCTTAAACTTTCTTCAACATGCCTTCTATGGGTGGTCCATATGAGCCAAAACTGCATCAACTATGGATTCCACAGAAAAACTCATCCTTGAGTGTTTGATTGCTTTCATAGTATCACTGGAACAATGAAAAGGATATATATCAACAAAATTATACATCTTCAAGATACCCATATTAGGTGATAGATCCACTAGATATGCATTGTCATTGATTTTCTTAGGAATCTTGTAAAGACCATATTTCTTGGGCTATAATTTGTTGTAATTACCAATAAGGATCTGTTCTTTCAATAAAAATAGCATCACTTTTTCACCAACTGAGAAAACTTGCTTCTTGCGATGTCTATCAGTACCCCACTTATGCCTGGCATTGCCTCCTCTAACTTATGTTTGACTTCATTGTGCACATTTTGAATTTGAGCAGCTAGGTCCACAGTGGCACTATTAATACTTGGAACCTTTGGTAATAAAAAAGAAATCTTCCCTGTAGCATAAAAAACAACATTATTATAAGCGAACTCTGTTTGCGAGAGAGAAAAATCCTACTATTTCGGACAATCACCATAAATACACTAAATTAAATTTCCTAATGTTCGATTCATTGACTCAGTTTGCCCATCCTTCTGGGGATGTGCTATACTATGCAAATTCAAGGAAGAGTCAAACAACTTCCATAAAGTTCTCCAAAAATGACCTAGAAACTTACTGTCCCTGTTAAAAGTAATTAAATTTGGGACACCATGCAAGCAAACAACCTCTTTGAAAAATATTTTTGCAATCCCACTCGCATCCACGATCTTCTTACGAGGAATAAAATGATCCATCTTAGAAAACCTACCAACTACCATAAAGATATAATTCATGCCTCGTTGTGTACAAGGTAAGCCAAGTGTAAAATCCATAGATAAATCTTCCTAAATATTCTTGGGAATAGGTAATGGCATATACAAACTAGTGTTTTGTGACTATGCTTTAGAGACTTCATATACATAGCATCGTTGAACAAATCTAGTTACGTTCCTTCACAAATAGGGCCAATTAAAATTATCACTAACAGCCGCAATGGTCTTATCTTTTCCAAATGACCCGTAAGACCTCTACTATGTAAATCTCTAATGACTTTCTCCCTCAAAGATGAGTAAGGAACACAAAGTTGATTACATCGCATCAAAAAATTATGAATATGAAAATTTGTACCCAGCTCACTCATCTTACACTTTGCCTATATGTCATAGAATTCCTCATCGTTGGCATACAACTTTTTTAGCTCCTTAAATCCCACGATCTTAGAAGCCAAAGTTAGCAATAAATCTATATATCAACTAAGAGCATTTTCCACCTTATTTTGAGCTCTCGACTTACGTTTCAAATGAAAGGGAAATTTTTACAAATATTGAGACACTGAGAATATATGTCATTGCTGATTCTCTTTTGATTGTTTAAATATTTCAAAGCCTCAAGATTCGAATACAACACAAATTCCTAACCCATTAAGTAAGGCTCCTATGTTTTCAAAGCTCACATGACAGAATAAAACTCCTTGTCATAGGTGCTCCATTTGCGTCTAACATCACTTATTTTTTCACTAAAGTATGCCAAGAGTCTCCATTCTTAGGATAATATAGTGCCAATTCTAACCCCACTAGCATCACATTCAACTTTAAACAATTTCTCAAAATTGGGCAGTGCTAGAATAGGAATAGTACACAATTTCTCCTTCAAGACTACAAAACTAGTTGTTTGTTCATCCCCTTATTAAAACTTTCGTTTCTTTAAGCATTCAGTAATTGGTGTCATAAAGCTATTTAAATTCCAAATGAATCATCGATAAAATGTTGTCAGACCATGAAAACTCCTCATCTGAGTGACTGCTATTAGGGTAGGCCACTCTCTGATAGCTTTCACCTTGGTTCCATCTACTCAGATCCCTTCACCACTAATAGCAAACCCGAAAAACAACAACTTGGGTTACATAAAGCAACAATTCTTCAAATTCATATATAACTTATTGTTCAATAATACCATGAGTCTTCCCTTAAATGAGAAACATGTTCAGTTTCAGACTAACTATAAATCATAATATCATCAAAATATAATACCATGAATCTTTCAATGAAAGTTTTTAATACTTGGTTGATTAGTCTTATGAAAGTGCTACTGTTTTAGATAGTTCGAACAAAATTACAAGTCACCCATACAACTCGACCGAATTCGAATATGTTGGTAGCCACTAAGCAAATCAAATTTGCTAAAATGATTGCCCTGTGTAGTCAATCAAGCATGTCATCTAATCTCAGAATGGGGAATTTATATCCTAGAGTAATTTTATTGATGGCTCTACTATCCATACACATTTGCTAACTTCCATCCTTCTTTTATGTTAATAACGCTAGAATGACACATGGACTCATGCTTTCTGAGATATGCCCTTTACATAACAGTTCCTCTATTTTTGTCCTTTAAGATCTCACTCTCTTTAGGGCTCATCCAATAGTGAGTAAGGTTAAGCAAACTAGCTCCTAGAATCAATCAATGTGGTGTTGTTTGTCTCTCATTAAAGGCAACCCATCTGGCAGATCTTATGGCATTATTTCCTTAAATTCCTTTAACAAAACCTAAATAACATTAGGGTACTCACCCTCTTCTGTTTATCCAGCATCCACCAAAAGAAATGGTTTCATAATTAAAGCATGCATTTCCTTTGTCTTTTAAATCTCAGTTGTCATTTCTTATACAAACTGGGTAATAGTGATAAAGTCTTATCTGCAACCTTCTTAGATTGGCCTCTTTTAAGAGGTAATAATGTAAATTTTTGGCCCTCCTTGTCAAGCGTATAAGTGTTTTCTCTTCCAGAATGTTGGGCATCAACATCCTATGAACACGGTCTCCTGAACATCAAATAACAAGCATCCATATCAACAATATCACAATAAATTTCATATTTGTATTTCCTTATAGAAAAAGGAATCTTACAACATTCAATGACTTAAATAGGGCTTGTTGGTTTGATCCACCCTATAAAATAAGGGCTTAGATGCTTCGGTGTAGATAATTGTATAATCTTTATAATCATTCTATCAATAATATTCTTACAATTTTCTCTATCAATAATAACATAAAAAATATATATGTTTATTAACAGTGCACCTGGTATAAAAATATTGGTTCAGCCTCCTTTTCGTACTCATCATCATCATCTCCATCAGGACAGCAAGACACTTCCCCATCTTCCTTATTGTCTTTATTAACGATATTAACAACTACTTTTTACTGAGTCCATTAGAATGATGCCCAAGCTGATTACACTTATAGCATTTACCAATCATTGGTTTGGAATAAGGGTTGGCAACCTTCTGTATCTCTTTCTTATCCCTTCACTTCTGTTTCCCCATTGCCTTATCATCATTATAAGTAGGGCCATGAGTGTATTGCATTGGTTTGTTATGATCATCCCTTTCTATCGTTGATCTACTTGAGTTCCCCCACTGATTTCTCCTAGATGAATCAAATTTGTTTTGTTTCTCTTGTAACATCAATTCTACCTTCAATGCTAAATGTTTAGTCTTTATCATAATCTGCATAACTTACACTCCAATATTGTCTCTAATTGTTGGTCTCAACCTATTTAAATATTGGATACTTGCTAACCCTCACTCTCCCTTAAATTGTTGCATTAAGCTAGCTACATAAATTTTGAGTTATATTCATGAACTAAGCTCTAGCCCTGAGTACACCTTTGGTATTGCTAAAAAGGGATCAATTCATAATCAGGGGGAAGAAATTCTTACCTCAATAATTGTTTCATTCTTTCCCATGTTCTAACAGGTGTCTTCCCTTCACGAATTTTATAAGTTTACAATCTATCCCACCAAACAGAGGCCCACTTTCTTACGATATGGGATGTCTATGTGTTTGGAAAATCAATAATTCTTTATAAGCTAATCTAAGAAATCCTTAATGTTTATTCCTCTATAGAAAGGAGGAATATCAACCCTCGGTTTTAAATCATATGCTTCATGATCTCCATACCCATACTTAGCATTACGATCATAATCTCTACACCTCTACTATTTCCCCTACCACCATACATGTAAACCCTAGGAAGCTCATAATCTTCCATAAACTTCTCATCTTCAAATCATCCAAATAATCTTGCCCTTTGTATAAGTCATCCACAATAGGTCTACCAATAGCCTGACTGTGAGCTTCTATGTCTCCTCACGGTCTATCGTCAACCTTATCTGCAGCTAAGGTCCTTACTATGTCCCCTAATAGTGGAACTCAACTCTCTGTTCTTCAACATGAGCACCGTCATGTTCAGCTGCCATCCAATCAAGAAACTGACCTACTTTAATACCACCTAATGAAGTATAAAGATTAAAAATTGCAAACAAATCTCCCATCTTTACTATAGACAAGAAATCCAGAATTACAATAAGAGTTTCTTTCTCAAATTGTTCATAGCATCCCAAAAATATCTAATAGTCCCTTTATAAGACAACACAACAACCCTAAAGGAAAAGAAAATTAAATGACAAAGTTGCCCTTAAACTTGCTTCAACGTGTCCTCTTTGGGTGGTCCATGTTAGCCAAAACTGCATCAATTACAAATTTCATGTCAAAACTATAATAGCCCATAAATATTGTTCGCTTTGGTTTGCCCCTCGAGCTAAAGCCCTCATAGATTTACTCTTCCCATGCCCGAGAAAATGCATCTATAGGGAAGAGGTATCCATACCCTTGTAAGGCATACTTCATTCTCCTCTCTAGCAGATATGGGATCTCATAATCTACTCCCCGTAGGGCCCAATGTCCTTGCTGGCATAACTTGTCAAAAACCAGCTTGTAATAGCCTAGACAACCCACCCGTAGATATTGTCAACTTTGGGTTTCCCCCTCAAGTCAAGGCCTTCACGATTTTGCTCTTCCCACACTCGGGAAAATGCATCTATGGGGAAGAGGTATCCATACCCTTGTAAGGCATACTTCATTCTCCTCTCCAACCAATTTGAGATCTCACAACAACTTTGTCTTAACATAAAAATTTTTCTTCTAACAGATAACAAATCTTATCTTTACTAGTCCATGATAATCTTTATCTTTACTTGATAATTCATCATCTTTAGGGTAACTTTAGATATAAATCATATGTTGAAATTTTTATTTAAAATTAGTGGACTTGTTTCTTAATTTCAATTAGGTGATTTAGAGCACATGGGATTAAATTTGAATAAAAAAGATGTAAGAAAGGCAAAGGCAATTTGAATTTCCAGCTGGCAGAAAAGTTTTTGACTAAGTGTGGGCACGTGTAATGGAAAAGTTTATCACCAAAGTCTGATTTTAAAAAAGATTCGATAGACTAAGGATTCTAATTATTATAGGAATCAAGTTGTTTTCTTTATGTGGGGATTCGCTACTTGATTTCATGGGAGAGTGCATCTGATCAAATTACTTTAAGAAGGGAGGATGATCACCCTTTTTAGACATCTTATCGTTCAAGTTCTTGATTTTCTTTCTGGGAGTCTTTCGTTTTTCTGGAAAAGATGGTAGATATAGAGCCAAGTGTTTTGTTATTCTTCTGTTAAGTTTCATCATTATTATGAATAGCTAAATTGTTTTTCTTAGGTGAAGGAATCGTACGTTATCATTTAGTATATGTGAGATTTTTTGAATAAAGTTTTTTTATTAATTAATATTAATTATCTTTTGTATTACTTTTCATAATTGAATTGATTGATATCTAGGGTGTGCAACTAAAAATTGATTGATTTAATTTACAGCCAAATTAGTAGGATTTAAAATCCAATTTTGCTAATCCAAATTAACAAATATGATTACCATCTCTTACGTTATGGATTGGAAATTTTAAGAAAGATACTTATCTAGTCTAAATACATATCGTTTGTGAATTGTCTTACTCACTGATTCTCTAAGTTCTTAAATCTATTAATTAATCAAACTTAAAATCATATCTAAGTTGTTAGTTAATAAGACTGGTTAGAATACATGTTTTTATTCGTTTAATCCTAAGAGAGAACACCATTCAATGAGTATTTGCTAAAGAACTTAATTTTCTATCGATGATCCATACTACTCTGATAACACAGGTGACCGAAACTAAGGTTTGTTAATTAATTTTTCAAATTTGATTATTTCTGTTTATTTCTAATTTTTTTGACAATTTTAATTCCTTAGAATCACATTACTTAAACCCCCATAATTTGTTTTAGTTTTAACTCGTAAAACACTTACCAATAGATTCCTTGCGGGAACGTTCTCAACTATTCATAACTATATATATCATTATTAGAGTTAGTATTAATTTGGTTGCAGGAGACAACATTACCAAATTTTGGCGCCGTTGTCGGGGAACTCTTGATGGTATACATATGTTGCACAAGTAGACAAAACAATAAAGTTACTTTTTAACTCAAAGATTAAAAAGACAACCAAGAAGTTATGAAAGCAGACAAAGTAGAGGCAACAAGAACAAAAGAAAGAAAAGATGGCTACAAACTATACCCTTCTTGATTTAGCTTCCCCTAAAAATGCTCAATAGCCCCATTGCATCAATTTTTTGAATTAAAGGGACAATAATACCTTTGAATTGAAGTTAGGGTTGATTTATTTATTACCAATTTTTTAGGTCTATCAGGAGAGGATCCCTACAAGCATTTGAAGGAATTTGATGTGGTTTATATAGGTATGAAGCCTATGAATGTGACTGAGGAGCAAGTCAAATTAAGAGGCTTTCTATTTTCTCTCAAAGATGATGTTCAAGGTTGCTTGTATTACTCACCTATTGAAACTATGCAGATATGGGTTGAAATGAAGAGACTATTCTTTGAAAAATATTGTTCAACATCAATAAATGCTAATATTAGAAAAGAAATTTGTGGCATCTGATATGTTTTTAATTGTTAATATATTTAATTATTTACACTTAGTGATTAATGATACAAAAATGCTTAAGATACTCACTTTAATTC
>JAOQMP010097761.1:0-15503 GCA_027563575.1 Erythroxylum pedicellare
TACCAAGGCAAACCCATGGAAATACCCCTTTATCAACGAAAAATAGACACTATGTAACTTTATTGCACTGGAAAAAGATCTGTTATGGACCCCACCCTTTCATCGGATTCTCTCGGAGAAAGGGCTAAGATTTTTTCTATACTTTCTATTACTAATTTTTCTATACTTTCTATTACTAATTAGTAATAATGTAACAATTCTGTTTGTGGTTTGTAAGAACAAAGAGAAGCAGATCTATTCTATACCCGATAAGTATCAATACGCAATGGGGGGCTGACCCCCTTTTTGATTTATGAACTTCTCGAATCTATGCATAAAAAGAAAATATGATAAAATAAAAAACAAAGGCCACTATTCTTAAGACAAAAAATTCATTGTTACGTTTTCACATCAAAGTGAAATTTTCCTATCAAAGTGAACTAAACTACTTCCTTTTTTGCCTTTCATTTCAATTTTATGCCTATTGGTGTTCCAAAAGTCCCTTTTCGAAATCCTGGGGAAGACGATTCCATTTGGATTGACATATAGTGCGACTTGTCAGATATATTGGGTCATACGGAATTTCCCCGTTCTCTCTCCCGATCGGGATATCCTCTATTTCGCCCAAAAAAGTTTGATTAAATCATCCAAAATTTGGAGCGTGAAGTACAATGAAGTACAATTAGATCTATGCTTTGGGGGTATCCAAATTAATATAATATTATCAATTAGAATAATTTATGGTTGGTTTATTTAGTGTTAAGAAGATATTAACAAACTTAATTTTGTTCAAATTATCATTCAATTAACCCATCTTTTTAGGTATAATTGCGGATTAACAAAAGGCATTTTTATTTTATACATATTTTTAACTAACTGAAGTATAAGCTAATGTCTATAGGATAAATGTATATTACAAATAAAATTATAATGAGATTATAATTATGAAATTTATATTATATTTATAAATTATTTCTAGTAGTATTTTATTGACATTAGATATTACTAAATTGTAAATAGTAATACATATTATGTAACTAAGGCAGAGATGTTTGTCCTAACAGCTACGATACTATTTATGCCATCATTGCAAGCAACATGCGCAGCTAATGGTCATCAAAAGTGTTCATCTTTCAACCGAGACTTGCATGGTGAATTGCCACCAATCTCCATCTTTGTCTTTAGCTCCGACTACAGCATAATCTCCGCACATATCTCTATTTTGACCTCTTCCAGAACTGCCTCTTTCTCCTCCTCCTCCTCCTCCCCCGCCTATCCACTCGTCTCAGTGCCTGTGCATCTTGAATGTGCTCTAAGATCAAACATGGTATGAAGCCACTTGTCCTTGTAAAGGATGTATTACAAGAAAGAAAAGACACATGTTGGTTCTTCCAATAAATAATGTTACATTTTTCGGGCGCCAAACTAATGTTATTTCAGTTAATACACAACTTATTAGAAGATTGGCCTCATTATATATAAATAAAAAAAGAAAGAAAGAAAGAAGACATGCAATGAGGTGTATTTTTGCTTAATTGGGAACTTTTGGCTTGTAATTGGTTCTGTCGGGAAGTTTACACACAATTAAGATATAGCTCTATTCATTGGCTCCTTTGAAATTCCAAAGACTGTTATTGTATATTTCTATGTTCAATTAACAAAAGCAGGCGGTTAATGTCTGGAATAATAAAGAAAATGTTGCATTAAATTGTACTTTAACAAATAAGATTTTAAAAAAGCCTTTTCAACATCTTAGGTTGAAGTTCATTATTTAATTAAGTATTTATTTGCATTACAAACAATATTTAATTTCGGTTGGAAAACCACTTGGCTTCAATTCTGCTTTCCTCCTCTTTATTTTTAGAAGATATCAATTTTTGATCAACCAAAATTAGAGGTTGAGATGCTTAGGACTTGGTTACTATAATTGATTGTTTGAGCATAATGTTTTTTTTTTCAATTTAAACTGACATTATATTTTGAGTATTTAAGTATAAAAAATTTAAAATAATAAATGATTACATAAATTTTAAAATTATAAAAAAGTTTATACAACTAATCAATTATAAATATATGACAATAAAAAATAAAAATTATTAATAATACATAATAATTATAATATTTTTTACAAAATAATTCCACATAAATACGTCTAAGAGAGATAAAAAATAGTATGATAATAATTTAAGTATAAAACAAATAAGTTATTATTTTAAAAGGTCACGTCAAAGAAGAAAATTAATTTTAATATTTTAAAAAAAATATCATATTTCTATTTAATTTTTATTTATTAAATAATGTGGATTTTTATCGCAGCACTTTACTTCTATTTAACTTTTTATTTATTAAATAATTTGGATTTTTATTGCCGCGCTTACTTCCGAATGCAGACTAGAAGGGAAAAACGTCTAGGTACGGGTTCTCGTGATTCCAAAGTGATCACTTGCCTCAAGTTTATAACAGCTTTCATTAAAGATAAGAATTAGGAACTGCGCCCACTAATCAATATATTAATCTTCTAAAATTACTATAACATTCAATTATGTTTCTTTAATAAGAATTCATGACTGTATATTAATTTGAGATATAATTTAAATCTAATAACAGGTCACATTAAAGAAGAAAATAATTTTTTGGTGTTTTAAATAATATAATATTTTCTATCAATAGGATTTATTAGATTTATTTTGCATTAAATTATGATTAGTGGTGCTATGAATTATGAAAGAGATTAATTTTTAGTACAATAACAATTATGTGTTTTAAATTTTAAATAATTTTTTTAGTATTTATAAACAATCTCTTCACCTTAAAATTTTAGTATAGATTTTTTAATTACTATAATATTCAATGTTAATTAGTTTAATTATATCTAATAATTATATAATAAATTTATAAAAAAGTAGAGAAGGAAATCAATATGACAATTTAACTCTAAATTCAATAAGTTATATTTTTAAATAATTTTAAAAGGTTACGTATAAAAATAAATTTTCTTTTTAGTATTTTAAAGAAAAATGAATTTTTGATTATATTTATTTCATTATTAGTAAGTTTTATTAAAATTATCCATTTCTAAAATTTTATTTTATATTTAGTTATAATTAATGATATTATGAATGTGGAAGAGGTTGAACTTTAGTACAATTAAAATTAGTCTTTTAAATTTCAAAAGGTTTGTAGGATTTTAATTATAAAGAAATTTCTTCACTTAATTTGTAATGTGAAATTTTAAGTTGAATTAGATTTCATAATAATATTTATTTTTATTCATTCTCATGAATTTTTTTAGTTTTAAAAAAAACATTAATAAGAAAAGCTCCTAAAGGAATTATAACTTGATACAAAAACTCCTGGCATTTAGCTAGTCAATTGCAATTGACTGATATAGAAAGTGCCTAAGCAAAATCGGAATTGAAACTTAGAATTTTTCTCTTCTTTTATTTGGATTTGATGAAGTTTCGTTATTTGAGAATTAGTCTCTCCGTCAATTTAGATACTGATAATACATTAACACTAGATGATACATCAGCTTCTCTCATGAGCTGTATTCATCAAAAAATATCACTTGTTCAAATTATATTGAAATAACTCTATTTTACATATTTCATTAGAAAGGAAGGGAGAACAAATAATTGGATTTTAGGCTTTAAATCTTAAGTAATCCTCAGCCTTGAACTAGTTAATTGTATGCACATATTAGTTTAGATGTAAGTTTAATACAAATGTTTCTAATTCAATTTACATTAAATTTTAAAATTGATTAAATACATGATATTAACAAAGCTATAGCCCCAACATTACATAGTCAATATTAGAGGATGACTCAAAACTAGGACAAATTAATCACTTAAGTTACAAATTGAGAAAACAAAGGACATCTGTGCGTAGTAAAGTTGATTAGAGTTACCCAATGGGTAACCATGAAATTGGAAAGCTTCAGTTTAGCATATCTAGTTAATGCTGCATTCCTAACAAAGTTATGTATCAAGCTCCATACTATTGTTGGAGTGCCCTTGAATATCCTTTGATTTCTCTCTCACCATATCCGATAAATTGAGCAAGATAGACATAGTTGAAGGAATAAGATATCAAGCTCCAAATAGCTTTATCCTACAAAGAAAGGTTAGGTGAGTAGTTAAGGGACCAACCTCTTAGAGCTATTGAGAATCTACCAATACTACACCATTGTCTTAAGCAAATCAGGGAGTTAACTTTGGCTTTAGTTGGAAAGAATAATTTAAAAATATTATATCTTGGTAACAAATACAGGGGCTCTTAGGGCTCTAGTTGTCAAACTAAAGAGAGGACGTGGAGCCATCACTAAAGTGCATCCTAATATAGAACTAAATAGAAAATCTATAGTATACTCCATGATGAGCCCATTTTTGGTTTTGTCCTCTAAATGCATTTACCTTTTAAGTAGTAACTATGCAACCATTTTACCCATAAGGAGTTTTTCTTATTAATAATCCTCTATACGCATTTGGTAAAAAGAGCAAAATTCAAGTCTTATATAGAATATTTCCAATCCTCCCTCTTGCTTGGTAAGCTGAACATTATACCAACTTACCTTTCAAATAGTTTGATGTTCAAGTCCCCAACCTACTGGAAATTTCTCTTTAGCTTTTCAATGTTCTTCAACAGTTTCTTTGGAGGTAAGAAAAGAGAAGCCTAGTAAGTAATATAGTTGGTTAACACTTGTGAAATTAGTTGCAATCTTTTTGGGTAAGATATTGCCTTGTACTTACAATTACCAATCCTTGATCTGACAGTTTCATATAACACTTGATGATCATTATAGGACAATCTTCTTGAGGAAATTGGCACTCCTAAATATTTCATTGGGAGGGATACAAGGGTTATACTAGTAGTTCTTATCAATTTATTGCTCAAGTTCTCACAGTTGTTGGAAAGGATTACTGAGCTTTTCTCCTTGTTGATACATAAACGAGAAGCCATTGAAAGTCTTTATGAATTTCATCATAAGTTTCATACCATAACAAAAGAGGAGAAAATTTGCAAGTGAAAAGTGAGATATTTTATGTTGAGAACATTTTTTATAGTCATTTCTCCATTTTCCATGACATAAAAGGAAGTAGTAGTAACACAAGCTTGGATCCAAGAGAAAAAGAAGTTTAGGAAAACCTATATATTGGAGCACCTAAAGCAATGATCACCATTCTAAAGTATCAAAAGCCTTATGGACATTTAATTTTATAGCACAGTTCCCCCAAAACCTTTTTGATGATAATGTTTGAATAGATCTTATGTAATTAAGATATTATCTCCTATATATCTTTCTTTTATGAAGGATGCTTATGGAGAGCTTATCAAATTAGGAAAAATTTCTTGAGCCTCTTAGCAAGAGTTTTAGAGATAATTTTTTCGAATATAGTGCAATAGGAGATTGACTATAGTCCCTACTTGAGGAAAGATAAGGATTTTTAGGGACAAGACACAATAAAGTTTCATTCCAAGCTTTTAACATTCTAGAGCTAGTGAAGAATTTAAGGACAACTTCATTCACATCATTACTTACTAGGTGCCAGGATTTATGAAAAAAAAAACCATTGAATCCATCAATGCCAAGAGCTTTGTGAGGATTAATACTAAACACTACTTTGGTAATTTCCTCAGAGGATAAAGACTTAAAAGTCAGGTTGCTTAAGTCATTTGGAACTTGCACTAAGCTGCTTCTAGTTCCTATTACATTGACAAAGTAACCTTTAATTAGGATAAGGAGTTGTTTCTGACTAGTAATCATATCTATAGTTGATTGAACCCAAGTTTCTTATATAAATTGGTGACATTTTTATGGTTTTTATTACACTTCTTGGCTCTTATTTTCAGATTTTGTGCCTCATTTAAGTCTTGAGTGCTAGTCTTGAATTAATATAGTTTGAGGGTAAAATTATTACAAATAATTAGTAATTGTGCTAAGTGATTTTCTTGGGACAATTGATACTACAAACTACTATTTGTCATTGTACGAGATTCAAGAAGTAGAGCTAAGGAGTGAAGCAAAAGAGCATAAGTCAACAAGTTAATGGAGTAGAATAGGCAAGTTCGCCACAGTGACATGGACGTTTCGCCGTGGCGAAACCTGCATACCTATTGAAGAAACCTTTCGGGAAAAGTTCGCCGCGGTGAAGGTAATGTTTACGCCACGGTGAAAGCTGAAGATGACTGACTAAATCTTTCCAGAAAAGTTTGTCGTGGTAAACGTATCCTTTCGCTATGGCAAAACCTTCGAATTAGCAATGACCCGCACCATTTTTGGCAAAACAACCCACTGTAGCACCCGATCCGTCCACCCATTTTTTATATAAAAATATCTATAGCTAACAAGAGGCAAGGGACGAGAGCCAACACACACTCCTACACTCTTATCTACACACCATCATCTTCTCTCCATACCAGTTTCTCCACTTTCCACCATCGAATACTACCATGGGATCTTCAAGTTGCTTCTCGGTTGTCAAGTTGCTTGAAGTTATGAGTGGCTAGGCATCTCTTTTCCTCTTAAAGATGTAGCAATTGCTTGAGTTCAATGGGCTTAAAAGGGGAGTAGTTTAATCTATGTTTAACTATGATTTACGAACTCCTAGGTTCATGATTATTATTTGTAGTTAAATATTCTTGATTAGATTTTAATCAACTTGTTGCATTGACTTACCCACCACACACACTAAAGGCATTTAACAAGGTCTTAAGAAATGGAGTTCATTGATTAAGACCTTGGACTTAAAGAGTTCTTTAAGGTTTACCAGTTGAAACTTAGTGATTTTCACTTCCATCGGAAATTAATTTTGAACTATGATAGCCAAGCTCATTTTTAAGCGGATACTATCAACATTTGATCATCGTTTTTATCTTCCTGTTTTTGCATTCCCAAAAATCTAAAAATACTTTTTGATACGTTTTTACTTATAGTTTCTTTTTAATTTAGTAAAGATTTCAAAGACCAAAACTCCCTTTTTATTACCAATTTAGTTTGCATTTCATGACATATAGGCTAGTTTAGGTCCATTCCATTAGGTTCCGATTAAGTGAAATGACCCAAGGTTGTAACCTATATTGTAATCCTTGGATTACATTTTTTTTATTTAACCTCTAAAGGAAAGTATTAAGGCTTGGATCATAGCCTGATTGAACTTTTCAAACCATGCTTGTGGTGATTGTTTCAGCCTATACAAGGCCTTTTTTTAGGCTACAAACTTTCCCTTATGTCTTCTCATCTTCAAACCCTGGAGAAATCTCCATATACACCTCCTCCTCCAGATCCCCATGAAAAAATGCATTTTTAACATCAAACTGATGTAAGTCCCAATCCAAGTTAGCTACACATGAGAGTAAGATTTTGATTGTATTCATCTTAGCAGCCGGAGCAAAGGTTTCTTGATAGTCCACTCCATATGTTTGAGTAAAGCCTTTAGCCACCAATCTCGTCTTATAGCTCTCAATGGATCCATCTGGCTTATGCTTCACTGTGAATACTCATTTGTAGCCAATCGTCCGTGTTCCTTCTGGAATAGTGATAAGTTCCCAAGTATCATTTTTTGCCAGGGCCTTCATTTCTTCAATCATAGCTTCTTTCCATTGGAAAATTTTCATTACTTCTCTCCAATCCTATGGAATAGACATAGAAGAAACAGAAAAAATAAAGGCTTTATAGGTAAGACATAATGAGTCATATGTAACAAAGTTAGAAATTGTGTGTTTGGTGTAACTTCTAACACCTTTTCGAAGAACAATTGGCTTATTTAAATCATCAGATAAATCATATTCTAGCTCACCAGTGTTTTTGAGGGAAGAGGACAGCATTGGCATAAACTATATGATGGCTTTTTCTGTCTTATCTCACCTTGAGTATGTCTTTAAGTCTGGTCAATCTAAGTGCCGACTTTGATCCTCTTGAGCGAAACTAGGTGTCTACCCTTAAATCATTCTTTCTCCTTAGATCACATTATCTTTAGAGCCAAGCAACACTTCATCTTCAATCTCATTCTCCCCTTGATGAAGGGTTAAGGATATGGTGAAATAGGACTCATACTCTAGAAAAGTGACATCCATACTTACAATGTATTTCTTAGACAGGGGGTGATAACACTTGTATCCTTTTTGTGTGGGAGAATATCCAACAAAAAAATATTGCAAAGCTCTTGGCTCTAACTTGTCAACATTTTGAGCATGAACAAAGAAAACACACCCAAAGACTCTTGGAGTTACATTGTAAGAGTTTGTACCTTATAATAGTTCAACAGGGCTTTTAAAATCTAGAATTCAAAGAGGCATTCTATTGATAAGATAGGCCACTGAAAGGACTGCATCACCCTAATATCCCTTTGGAGGATTCATTGTGAACATGAGTGATTGTGCAACCTCCAGAATATATATGTTCTTCCTTTCCATAACTTCGTTCTATTCACTAGTATAGGCA
Source organism: Erythroxylum pedicellare (assembly GCA_027563575.1). NCBI lineage: Eukaryota > Viridiplantae > Streptophyta > Magnoliopsida > Malpighiales > Erythroxylaceae > Erythroxylum > Erythroxylum pedicellare. Next base: position 8,423 of record JAOQMP010097761.1, read on the forward strand.
CAACTAGTTTGATGAGCTATTCCATTAAAATCTAGATATGCACAAAATTTTCCATCCATATACTCCATTCCATTATCTGACCGTAAGATCTTAACTCTAGCATCATGTTGAGTACAACTCATTTTGTGAAAAGATTGGAAGAATGAAAAACTTCATTATTAGTTTTCATAAGATAAACCCATGTCAATCTGGTGTAATAATCAATAAAGGTCACAAACCATCTATGGCCAGAAAGAGAGGGAGTTTGAGTAGGACCCTAAACATTGGAGTGAATAGTCATAAAAGGAATAGAACTCTAATTACTTGATAAATGATAAGAACTTCTAGTGTATTTAGCAAGTTCAAATGCTTCACAAAGTAAATAATTAAAAGAAGTTCTTTTAAACATGTTTCGATAAAGTTTTGCTAGAACAAAAAACAAGGGATGTTCTAACCGCCTATGCCACTGTAAAATTTCCTTACTAATCACACTATTTCTAAAAGACGTTTGATATGCAACCGTCAAGCGTTTCCAAGACATATAAGCCATCATGTAGTCTACTAGTTCCAATCCTCTGCCCTATGGGAAGGTCCTAAAGAACACAATAGTTAGGAAAAAATTCAACTTTGCAATTATGGTCCTTAGTGATAGAACTAACAGAGAAAAGAATAATAGGAAAACGGGGTACCTGAAGTGCTAAGGATAGGGTAATATTAGGAGTACAGTTAACAGAACCTGTACCAAATATGAAAGTAAAAGACCCAGATGCTATTCTAACATTATCCCTGTTGTTTCTATAAGAGTATGTTAAAAATTTCTTTTGAGAGTCTATCATATGTTTGTTAGCTCTAGAGTTTATAATTTCCAAATCAGGTATTGAGCACTACAATTCTAAAGATAATCCAAATCAGGTATTGAGCACTACAATTCTAAAGATAATCTATGGATTATTTTAGAATTGTAGTGCTCAATACTTTATTTGGCAAGGTTTGAGGCACCAACTGTGGAAGCATAGTCTGTTTTTGAGAGAATCTATCTTAAGGCTTGAAGTTCTTTATTGGATAATCTCCCAACTAGCAATGTTTCGGACACTTCATTTCCATCAGCTAAATCAGCCTAACACTCTACGACTGAGCCACCTCATTTTCCATGACTCTGATTAGGCCTTCCATGAAATTTCCAACAGGTTTCTCGAGTATATCTTGATTTTCCACAGTAATCACAATGTAAGTGATCCTTATTAGATGAGGTATTTAAAGGTTTCAGCTTTTCAGTAAAAGTTGTTACTAATTCTGCTTTTTCAGTGAGAGGGGTATGTAGCATAACATTTTGCCTACTTTATTCTTATTGTACTAGAGAATATACAAGCTAAACAGAAGGGAAAGGAACTTTTCCAAGTATTGTAACTCGTATATGATAAAACTCTGGGTTAAGACCTGCTAAAAAATCAAATACCTAATCTTCTTCTATCATTTTCTAGAATCTAGTAGTGTCTTTTGAGCATTTTTCGTGAAAATCCTGATAATAGTCTAATTCCTGTCACAACCCACATAACTCTGCAAAATATTGTGATAAATTCATATCTCCTTACTTCTTGTTATGCAATTTATTAAAAAGATCAAAATTTTGAGCTTTATTACTTAATTGAGAATAGGTAAGAGAAGCAGCTTTCCATATCTTGGCTATTGTGTCAAGTAGCAAGTATATCTAAGCAATCTTCGGCTTCATTAAATTGATGAGCCGAAACATGACAGGAGAATTCTCAGACTCCCACTAATTAGAATTAGAATTATTGACGTCAAGTCTCTTATTGTCATCATTAATGTAACCCAGTAATCCTCTAACTTTGATGAACAACAAATAGGATCTTGACCAAGCAAGATAGTTTGTTCCATCAAGTTTTACGGGACTGATTTGAAGTGAAAGATTATCGAAACTTGACATAATTACTTTCTTTCCCTCCATCTTATTTAGTATTAATCAGAATATCCAACAAAAAAATATGCCAATAGAATATGTTCAAAAATGTGCTTTTTGTGTATGGTGTATAGGCAGAAAAAAATACCAGACAAACCAAAAAGAAATAGACCGAAGAGAAGTAAGGAAGAAAAGGTACTGACAGAAGGTAAGAGGTGCGTCTAATACCACCAATGGAGAGGCAAAAGGTCGGTGACACTAGTGGAGAAAGAACCGAGGCAAAACACTGGCGTGTGATGAATGTTGAAGATAATCTGTATTCTATATCTTTATGTATATAGGAACAAGGACTATATACAAAATTTCTAAGACTGTTTAGGAAGTAATCTAGCTATTAACTATAGGAAATCTCTCAATTATTGGAGAGATTATAGGGCTAATTATAACAAGATCAATACAAGATTAATGCTAATAATCACTAGTCGACAAATAACATGCAACTTCTTGTCCTTATACTGCCCTAGTACACACCCAATTGCGTAATTGCTAGCATTGCACATCAACTTGAATGGCAAGCTCCAATCTGGTGGTTGTAACACTAGTGCTGATGTTGTTGCCTTCGTCAACCTCTCAAAAGAAACTAAACAATCATGACCAAAAATGAAAGGAACATATTTAACTAACAAATGAGTAAGAGGTTTAGCAATTAAAGAAAAATCCTTTATGAATCGGTGATAGAACCCAGCATCCCCTAAAAATGCTCAGACCCATCGAAAATTACTTAGCAGAGGAAGTTTATCGATGACTTCAGTTTTTGCCTCATCCACTTTAATGCCTCTACAAGATATCTTGTGCCCCAAGACTATTCCCTCCTCAACCATGAAGTGGCATTTTTTCCAATTTAATACTAAATGGACATCTTCATACTCTTGGAGAACCTTATCCAAATTTGTTATACACTGCTCAAAAGAATCTCCATACACTAAAAAGTCATCCATAAATACCTCCAAAAAATCCTCATTCATGTCAATAAAAATGACCATCATACATTGTTAAAATGTAGCTGGTGCATTGCAAAGTCCGAACGGCATCCGTCTATATGTAAAATTACGATATGGACATGTGAAAGCTATTTTGGCTTGATGCTATGGATAAGTGAATATCTAATTGTAGTCAGAATATCCATCCAAGAAATAGTAGAATGCATGTCCTACAACTCTCTCAATTATCTAGTCCACAAAAGCCAGTGAGAAGTGGTCCTTCTTTGTCACTAAGTTGAGCTTCCTTTAATCAATCAAAATCTCCAACTAATGACCTTCTGTGTGGAAATCAACTCAACCTTTTCATTTTCCACCATTACTGTTCTGTCTTTCTTTAGTATAAACTAAATTAGACTTACCTATTTACTATCTGAGATTGGGTACATAATTCCCGTATCCAATAACTTAATAACCTCATGTTTTACAACTTCTTACATATTCAGATTCAAAAACCTTTGCCTATCCCTTACTAGTTTACATCCATACTCAAGATTAATTCTATGCATCACAACAGTCAGACTTATCCCTCAGATGTCTGATATCTGCCACCCCATCGCTTTCATCATCCTCCTTATAACTTCTACTACCTTCCTCTCCTATTGATCACTCAACTAGCTTGAAATAATCAGAGGTAATGTTTGATTTTCACCCAAAAATATACACCTTAAGTGTGAAGGTAAAGTTTTTAACTCTAGGGTTGGTACTCTCTCATTGGAAGGTGGTATGGGTGGCTTGGTCCTCACCAAAGGTTCCTTCTCACTTTTCTTCCTCTCCATCCTTCTCTCTCTTTCCACTCTCATCTTCGTCATTCAATTCTAATTCCCTCTCACTCTTTAGTTTTATCATTCTACTAGTTATCTCCTCTACACACTCATCCATCACATCCATTCTCATATAACAATTTGGCTCCTCCATGCTTTTCATTCTTATTGAGCTGAACTTTTTCATCCATAAGACGCAAAATTGTAACCATTATTCATATCAATAAACGCTCGACCAGTATTTATAAATGGGTGTGCCAAAATCAATGGACAATTTCTGTCTTTAGCAACATCAAGAATGACAAAGTCAAAAGAATCACAGACTTATCTACTTTTGCCAAAACATCTTCGACAACTCCAAAAGCCTTCTTTATAGACTGATTAGCTAATTGAATTGTCATTGATGTTGGCTTTATGTCATCCAAGTTTAGCTTCCTGAAAATAGACAATGGCATCAGATTAATACTATCTCCCAAATCACTTAAACATTTAGAACATTCAACTCCATTAACAATACAAGGAATAGTCAAACTCCCTAAATCCTTTAGTTTCAATGGCTTATTGTTTGTGATTACAGAGCTGCAACTAGCTGTCAATGCTGCTGCTTAATTTAAATCCTAAATTTGCTTGCGAGAAAGTAATTCCTTTAAAAACTTAGCATACTTGGCCATGTGCTCCAAAACTTCTGGCAAAGAAAAACTCATATACAACTTCTTCAATTTTTCCAATTTTTTTTTAAATTGGGTCTCCACTGGATTCTAACTCACTCTCCTAGGAAATGGAAATTTTGGAACATATGGTGGAGTTGGAACATATGGTGGTTCCTCCTCCTCAGTGACTTTCTCCTTACCTTTTCCCTAACTTTTCTCCATTGGCTCAGCAACTTCCTTCAAGACTGGCTCTGGTAACTCCTTTCCACTTCTCAATTAAATTGCCTTCAAATGTTCTTTCTGATAAGGTTCTAAAGTGCTGTGAAGGTTATTTGGGAGTCTGGTTAATACTATAGTTGCCAGTTGACCCATTTGCATCTCTAAGTTGTAGATTTATGATGTTTGATTTTTAATCAACTAATCAGTCTTTGCTTAACTTTTTAGTGCCTGATCACTCCATGCTTATGCCTCCTTGATATTATTCACCTTTGATCCAATTATACTTACCACTTCTATCACCTTTGGAAATTAGGAGCTCAGTTGTGAAAGTTGAGAATCTATCCTTTCAGTTTGGGCTTCTAGTTTTGCCTCTAGCCTTAATTAAATACCTCCAAACTTTGACTGTAAGGCAATATATGAGTTACTTTCCTTTTATTAAAATCCTAGGGGTCTTTGAGGTCTCTAATTGGTTCCTACAAGGTTATCCCAAGTAAATTTTTCCATCCAGCATTATAAGTGCCAGAATATGGGTTATTACCTGACCTCTGTTAGAACCCTAAATAATGAGCTTGCTCTATGCCTTCAGTGCTCATCAAATAACATTATGATGAATTATGATTGTCCACTTCACAAATCTCACAATTTTGATGCATATACTTCAAAGAACTAGATGAAGGTTAGAGATCACTTACCTATTTCCTTAATGATACAATTTCTATAGATAAAGTAGCTTTTGAATTTGCTGACATAACCCATATTTTCCTTCATTTGTAGTGTTTTTCTCCTTTCATTGTACCAAAGGCAGTTGTTAGCAGCCATGTCTTCAATCAGGTCATATGTAACATCTATAGTCTTCTTCATCAGTGAACCTCTTGTAGCTACATCAATGGTGCTTCTGGTTGTTGAATTAACCCCATTATAAAATGTTTGTAGCAAAAATTCCATGGGTAGAATATGATGGGGGTAGGTCCTCTGCAACTCCTTAAAATGCTCACATGCCTCATACAATGATTCTCCTGCATATTGCTGAAATTTGGTGATTTCCTTGATGATCCTTGTTGCCTTTATCAATGGGAAATATTTGGACAAAAAGGCTTGCACCAACTGGTTTTATGTTTTGACTTGTTCTAGAGTAAGGGAGTTTAACCATGCCTTTGCTCGATCCTTTAGTGTGAAGGGAAACAATCTCATCTTCACCGCATCTTCCAACAACCCGTTTTACCTAAAAGTATCACAAATTTCCAAAAAAATTAGCAATGTGAGTATTAGGATCCTCATGTGGCAAACCATAAAATTAAACATTGCTTTGCAAAATATTAAGTAAAGTAGGTTTGATTTCAAAATTTTTTGTATTCACTGGTGGTTTAGCAATTCCTTGCTGGTTCAGGTTAAAATCTGGCTGCATAAAGTCCATCAAAGTTCTTTCTTCACCACCTCGTTCCCTCTATTCATCCATTATTTGCTCAATTTGATCTTGTCTCCTCTCCTTTCTTAATTCCTTTTCCACTTTGGTGATGTCAAGTTCTCATAATGTGTTTACACCTATTACACATCGGAAAAGAATATTGAAGTAAAAATGAAAAGAAAACCCAAATCAAAATAATTCAAACCAAACTTAATGCTGGGCACAATCCTCAGCAACAACGCTAAACACATGGTAGGTAATTTTCCAAATTTTAAATTAAAAACTCGTATCTTGCAAGTATACGAATCGGAAATTGCAGTATAGATAAGTATCATCCTACGGGGATTGGTTAGTCACTGAAATGATCCAAATTTTGTTTTTTAATCCAAAATATAAAAATTAAGAGTTATACGTACACACTTTGGGGTTTTCACAAAAGTAAGAACATGAATTTAGAAAATGGTGAATAAAAATATCAATTTAACAACTTAAGATTGTCATTACCTAACTATGTATTCTCTCACTTTAGCAATGATCATTATGTTTAGTCCAAAATTTCCCAATGTCTTAGTTCTTTCACTCTCATTACTTAACCAAATAAGCCCTATTTAATGATTTAAATGAATTATGTAAGCTCTCACTTCTTATTTTTCACTTAACTTTCATGATATGAACAACTTTTTGGATAGCCACTTTTCCATTCAAGATCTATCTCTATATTGCAAGGTAACTTGATATATGGAGTGTTCTTGATGTAAGCCCACTCTCATAGAATGTACTAACATATTTCTTAACTCCATATCTCTATGTGAGCTAAGTATAAATAGTCATATACCATAAACATCAAACACATCCATAACATTAAATAAAGTGAGGTACTACATAGTTTAGGCAATAACAACCCTAATAACTACTTAGAAATTTATCTAAATCTCATCCAACAAGTTCATAACATATCCATACATCCTTATAAAATAACAAAATACAACAAAGAATCAAGAAAAGAGAAGAAGTAAGGCTTATATGTTGAAGAGCAAAGCTGGAATTCTATGGTGGCAGCTCTGTGTCTCTTTGAAATCCTTCAATTCCACGTTGAATTCTCTTGTTTT
>JAOQMP010097798.1:0-15501 GCA_027563575.1 Erythroxylum pedicellare
AAGCTCGACCTAAACAAGATCAAGCATATTTCATCATCCTAATGTCCTTATAACTCTTCGGACTATCGATCTGAGACTAATAAAATGCTATACTAATCCCGATTTTCCCTTAGGTTTTGTTTAATCCAGATACAATCATTAATTAAACCTAACTATTAAATAACCTAGGATATGATCTCTAGATTTAATTTGGCAGCTGTATTATAATATGGAAAATGATTAATATAAATAGTAACCTCACACGTTCAGGTTATCTAACCTAAATTATGTTGATCCTAACGATACGGGATCATTAAATGCTACTCACAAACATCAAAAGTAACAATTACGGATTACATTTAATTTTTTAGCAATAGGTTCGAAATAAAACAATCAAAATAATGTATTAAGATCATTCATCCTAAAACTTGATCAAATTGACACCATCAACACAACAATCCGAAAAGAAATTACAATATTAAAATAATGAAATAGCTTAACCATGACTTAGAGCTAATATTCCTGTTGAATTGGTGACAGAAAGCTAGCCTTGCATCTCCATTTTTATGCTTCAAGCATCAACCATCTTCTTCATAGCTGCTTCAGTAATGAAAGAATGAACAGAAAATCGCAACGCCTTTAGACATCTTTCTATTATCTATGCTCTCTCTATTTATGGATATAATTTTTGTTCCACCATCATTATTCACCCTACCCTGTTACTGTGCATTTAATTAAAATGACTCATATGCAAATTGAACATCTGCGTTTCACAGATGTTGTCTTTGCTTCACAGCTGCTATGTCGTTTAACTCATAGACTGCTGCATGTTTAGGTCATGGACTGTTGTCATTTAATTCACACTGTGTATGGGGTTATCTCATCATGCTGCTTCCATTTCATGCTCCATTAAATTGATGTTTTTGTATGGAAAAAACATGCACGTGCTGCATTGCTTTCTATGATTCTTCTTCTTTGTGGAAAAAACATGCATATGCTGTATTGCTTTCTATGATTCTTCTTTTTTATGATCCATTTTCTTGTCTTTTAATTTTTTTTCTTTTTGCTTCATGAAGACAAGTGAATATTAATCTTCAAGAAATGGACCAAATATTGTTCTTTCGACTCACTTTAACTTCTTTGCTTCCAAATTGTGGCTAAAATTACATATGAGTCAAAGTGAGTATCTTAACCATTTCTAAGGTATTAATCACTAAATGCAGCATATCAAATGAATCAAAATTTAAACACATATCAAATCCCCCACATTTAGTCTTTGATCATCCTCAGGCAAATTGTCGAAACCAAAATCACAAACCAAAACTTTTGTTCATTTTCCATGTTTCCTAAGAATAGATAGCCATAAGTAAAGATGAATGACTTTCAAAACATAAAGCAAAAACTCAACATTCAAATCTTCTACTCATGATCAATCAATATTCCCCAGAAACTGAGAATCTAGAGGTAGACTTGGACAATAGGTGTTAACAAGAAATTTCCATAGGTACACTCAAACACCATTCGTGATCACAATAATCCACAACTTTGCATATCATTTCATTTCTCACCACTAAAAGTCACACACATAATCACATATCAAAGGAATTTTCTAGGGTTGTGATGTAGACAAAGGTAAGGTGAGATGTATTTTCGGTTAATGTAGCATAAAAGCCATCAAGCTAGTGAAGCAAAGGTAATACTTAATAAGATATCAAGTGCACAAGTTAACATTCATTCAAAACTGGGTACCATTAGTTATGAAGACTGCAACAAATACGTTTCACAACTCCGTTCAACTTTTACAACTTAATCCACTTGAATATAACGCAAAAAGTGCTCGATCCAAAACCACATCTGCCTCATATGCAATATATTCAAACACTTAATTAATACAACTTAAAGAGGATAAACTATTAATAACTTTTCACAACAATTGTATTTCCTCCTTGATACCTTTATTCAAATTCACATTTTTTTCTTTTTTTCAAAAATAAAAGTGATACAAGCTACATCAACATAGGATTCATAACATGGAATTTTAACAAATATAACCAACCCACATGTATGTATACCCCCACATTTAGGCTTTTGTACAATCACATTCAAAAAAGATTAACAAATGCTCCACTAGCTTTAAGGCTTAGGTAGGGCATTTGGTTAGGTGCATGTAATGTGGTTTATATAAAAGAAAAGACTAATAAAGCTCAAAAAGGGTTAGCAAAGGAAAATTCACATAAATGGGTAGGTTATTTGGCTAATGTAGCTTGTAATCAACAAAGAATGACTAATCATTTTCATGAAAATGCACGTGATAAAATTGTGGTATCGAATAGAAAATCAACGTAAAGTAAAGATGTATATGTTATGAAGGTCACACACAACAAAAGATAGTGAGACTTATATGAATGTGTCAATCTAATATTGTAATACCCACATACCCCCTAGGAGGATATGCAAATGCTACACAAAATAGAACCAAAATAATCCAAAACATACTAAACATTCCTTACATGCATTTCTAGAAACTCAAGAAAACAAACATTATAATCCATTAGGAGTTATTTTATAAACAAAACATAATATTCATCATACATAGTGAGCTTATCAAAATATATGCCATATATATTAAATTCATCCTGTAGTAAGGTTACTAAAAATCATTTATAGGATATTACCATCCTTATCCACAAATATAACAAATGTCTTATTACATTAAATAGAACTCAAAAACAAACTCAAATATACGTCTTGTCAAAACAAAACACATCCTCCTTTGGCCACTATGGTTGTCCCATCTTTAGGTCTTCTTATCAGAACCTACACAGAGGCAAAACTACTGTGCTAAGTATAAAGCTTAGTGAGGAATAACTAAACAGGATACATAATGGTAACTGTTTCTAACAGTCGTTTTACATTCATATGTTCAGAATCAAATCATATCATAAGTAGTCTTTAGTTATTCATATTCAAGAGCAACCTAAACATTACGTGTCTTAGAACAGTTTATGATTGATCAATATAGAACAAAACATCTAAATATCATAACAGAATGTCATTGCTTCAGAACATAATACACAATTCTCAAAACAGAACATAATTATGCCATTACAGATCAGACCTTGTATCAAATCAGAATTCATCTTATATCAGATCAGAATTTATCTTATTTCATATCAAAACTTGTTTATAATAAAATCAAACATGTATCCAAATACAAATTAGGTTAGCCTGCTAATCCTTTTTACAAAAGTGGGTAACGGAACCAAAACAGAAGATACCATGATTGGTACCATAAAACAGGAGAGTCTTATGTCTCATTATTAAAAGCACTATTGTGTTAAATATCAGGAGACACCGAAGTGTCAATATCAGGAGACACCATAATGAGGAGACACCGTATTGTTAATATTAGGAGACATCTCAATGTCACAGGAGCAGTTGCAGACCCTTCTAGGCATGTCTGTTTAACCACGACTAGGACTTAACAATTTTAAAACAATCCATTACAGATTTCATAATCACAAGCAAATAGTGTAGCGTATAATATATGTCTTTATTTCAATTTTCTCAAATTGAGCATATTCACCCCCTTTTGATCAAACTCAATATGCCTTATAAACACAAGCATTTGCATCAATATATCAATGAAACATTAAGTCATTAAATATTACATAACATCATAGAAATTCCCAAATCACAAACATCCATATCCAACTCACATCATTGTTCCAAATCACACTATGGTAATGTTATTCCATTTCCATTGAGGAATCAAAATAGGATTTAATAAACTAGATGGAACTTGTTGCTCAGCTTTAACTTCTTGAAATGTCAAACATTTGGACACATAGTCTATAACATCACGTTTCATACCTGACTATCAAAAATGCTACTTCAGATCTTGATACATCTTATTTCCACCAGGATCCATAGTAAAGACAATATTATGGGCCTCAAACAATAACTTTCTCTTCAATTCATCATTAGCTGGCACACACAATTGATCTTTATAATACAAATCACCATCTCCTTTCACACAAAAATCAGGTTGTTTGCCTTCCCGAGTAGTCAAGATAAGTTGTTGCAACTTATCATCAACTCTTTGAGCAACACAAATTTCTTGCTTCAAGGTAGGCCTAGCTTTCAACTGAGCTATTAGAGCTCCATCAAATATAAGTCCCCATTTACCTTACTCCACTAACAAAGATGAAATGGTCTTTCAACTTAAGGCATCAGCTACGACATTAGCCTTACCCGGATGGTAATCCACAATATAGTCATAGTCTTTAAACAATTCCAACCAACATTGTTGTCTCATATTAAGTTCCTTCTAGGTAGCAGATACTTCAAACTCTTATGATCATTGAAGATCCTACACTTTTCACTATATAAGTAGTGTCGCCAAAATTTCAAAGCAAACACAACCGCTACAAGCTCAAGATCATGTATAGGGTATGTAATAGCCCAGATCACCTGCTCACAGATATTGTCTGCTTTGGGCCTTAGCCCAGCCAAGCCATCATGGTTTTGCTTTTCTGGAGGCCTTCCCAAGAGGTCACCCATCCTAGTACTACTCTCACCTAGGCACATTTAACCTCAGAGTTCTGATGGGATCCGGTGCATTAGGCTATAGAAAACGCGTCTATAAGGGAGATGTATCAGTACCCTTATAAGACGTACTTCATTCTCCTCTTCAATCGATGTGGGATCTCATAAGGTAGTTATGTTTATGAGGTTTTAATTTCCTAGACGCATGTGTAACTACTTTTCCATCCTGCATCAAAACACAACCCAAATCAGTTATAGATGCATTACTATACATAATATATTCCTTACCAGAAATGGGTTGAGCCAACGCAGGAGCTTCAATAAGCATTCCTTTCAGTTAATCAAAACTAGCTTAACATCTATCATACCATTAATACTTTGCTCTTTTCCGCTACAATTTAAGTAAAGGGAATGCTATCATCGAGAACCCCTTCACAATTTGATGATAATAACCGACCAATCCCAGAAAACTTCTCACTTCAGTCACATTCTGTGGCGGCTTCCAGTTAACAATTGCTTCAATCTTACTAGGATTAACTCTAATCCCCTGAGAAGAGACAACATGTCCTAGAAAAGATACTTCCTGAAGCTAGAAATCAACTTACTTAGCTTGGCATACAACTGTTTTTCCCTTAGATTTCATAACACAATTTGGAGATACTGAACATGGTCATGTTCATGTTCATTCTTAGAATAGACCATGATATCATCTATGAACACCACAACAACCTGGTCTAAATAGGGCCTAAATACTCTATTAATCAAATCCATGAATGCAGCTAGAGCATTAGTTAGCCTAAATGGCTTCACCAAGAATTCATAATGTCCATGACAAGTCTTAAATACAGTTTTCAAAACATGTATATCCTTTACCCGCAATTGATAGTACCCTAATCACAGATCTATCTTGGAAAATACTCTTGCACTTTTCAATTGATCAAACATATCTTCTATCCTTGGTAACTGATACTTATTCTTCACTGTGACTCTATTCAATTGCCTGTAATTGATATACATCCGAAGAGTACCATCTTTCTTCTTAATAAATAGAACCAGTGCTCCCTAAGATGAGACACTAGGTCGAATAAACCACTTATCCAGAAGCTCTTGCAACTACACTTTTAACTCCTTCAATTCAATGGGAGCCATCCTGTACGATGCTCTAGATATAAGAGCAGTTTCAGACATAACTTCGATAGACAACTCCACTTCCCTTTCAGGAGGGAGTCTGGGTAGCTCTTCAGGAAACACATCTGGAAATTAGCTCACCATTGGAATATCTTGCAATTTACCACCCTCTTTCTTAGAATCAAACATAAAATCTAAATAAGCTTCACATACCTTCTTGAGGAGCTTCCAAGCTTGTATCGCAAATACCACATTAGCTAGAATACTAGTGTGGATGCTATGTAATAATATTTTAGGCTTCCTAAGCATAACTGTCTTAACACTACAATAAACCACCGCCTGATGCTTGGACAACCAATCCATACCCAAAATCAAATCAAATTCATGAAAAGGCAATCTAATTAGATCTACTATGTATTCACATCCTTGGATCATAATAGGACACATTCTATACACCTGATTAACCAACACACTACTAACCAAAGGACTAGTCACATATATGTCATATTCTAACTGATCTACAGGCATCTCTTTATCAAGAATTTCTCTAACACAGATATAAGAATGAGTAGATCTAAGATCAATCAAAGCATGCATTTTAGAGTTAAAAAGAGAAACAACACCAGTAATGACTTCAGGTGCATCCTGAACCCCCCAAGCTTTTAAAGCAAAAGCTCGAGCTAGAGCAGAAGGTATAGCAGGTCGGTCAATAGTTTCTGAATGAGTACTCAGATTAGGTCTGATCTGACTAGATCCTCCACTACCTCTACCTCATCCTCCGTTTCTAGCAAGTGCATGAGAGGCATCCCTACTAGCTTGTGATGTCTAAAACCATCTTATAGGGCAATTGGCTATCAGATGCTCAGTGCTACCATATTGGAAACATGCACTCGTAGCCCTCCGATAAGTACCCCAATGATGTATAGAGAAATGGGGGCAATCTAGAGCACCAAAACCTCAACCCACAAAGGAACCCTTACCAGAAGCAGTCGATGATGGAAAGTTTTCTTGCCTTTACTGAGCTATAAATCTCTGAGGAAATTCTGGTGCAGAGGATACACATTCATAACTTCATTTTCCCGAGGACTGACCTCCTCTAGCAAAGCCCTTCGCTGAGCCCTTTCTCTCTTCACCATCTCTTGCTTCTCTATCTTAATAATAGCTTGCACTAGCTAATGGTAACTCACTTACTGCAAGAGTGAATGCTGCCATATGTTCTTTGATTGAGTCATTCAAACGATCCTTAAACTGGTGACACCAGAACTCTTTAGTAAGTACAGGTTTAGGTGTATACTTGTTGAGTCTACTAAACTCCCTGTCGTACTCAGCAATGGACAGGTTTTTCTACTTCAGGTTTAGGAACTGCTTCCACTTCTCCTTTCTATAAGCTTCTGTCACATACTTAAATTTAAACTCTTGGGAAAAGAAATCCCAAATCAGAAGTTCAGGTAACTGAGGATTACTCAAAACAAACTTCCACTACTCATAGGTTGCTCCCTAAATAAGAGAAATAGCACAGTGCACCATCTGATTTGGTGGGCAACTAATTTCATCTAACACTCTCTTCACCTTCTCTAATCAGAATTGAGCTCTTTCAGACTCCTCCAGAGATGTTTCAATAAATTCCTTAGCTCCATTCTTTCCCAACTGATCAATCAAAGCCTTAGGTACCATCATACGATGTAGCAAAGTCATCATGTCTTACGACAACTTAACCAAAGCCTCCTTCTGAGCTGGAGGTGGAGGTGGTGATATTTCATCTCGATTCACCCTAGAGGGTCTAGATATAGATGGATGAGATCGCTCAGGATTATTACTCTCAACAACCTCATTAACGGCTTCGTGAGATCTTTCCATATTTAATTCTATAACCAAAACATGGGACAAACTGCATTAGGCCAAACACAACTCTTATAACCATGTATAAGCAATAGTTAAGTGCTGGTTAAACCCGAATCGCCTAAAACAAGCTCTAACACTAAACAATAGAACACTCACAAACCCCCTGGGAGGATATGCATATGCTACATAAAACAAAATCAAAATAATCCAAAACATACTAAACATTCTTTACATGCATTCCTAGAAACTTAAGCAAACAGACATTATAATCCATTAGGAGTTATTTTATAAACAAAGCATAATATACATCATAAATAATGAACTTATCAAAATATATGCCATATATATTAAATCCATCCTATAGTAAGGTTAGTACAAATCATTTATAGGATATTACCAACCTTATCCAAAAATATAAAAAATGTCTCATTATATTAAATACAACTAAAAAACAAACTCAAATAGACATCTTGTCAAAACAAAACACATCCTCCTTTGGCTACTACAGTTATCCTAGCCTTAAGTCTTCTTATTAGAACCTACATGGAGGTAAAACCACCGTGTTAAGTGTCACAAAGGTCAGCTTTGGACTCGAACTTTTACCACAAGTCGTGCCCATCTTCATACGGCAATCCCGCTTAGGTCCGCTTAAGCAAGATTCAGCCTTCTCACGTGAATGTCATAGAACAATTCTGTTAGCCCTCGAGCTTCTAATGTTCACACAAGTGTTTTCTCTTACACACAAAATAACACAAATGTATAACAAAGTAAAGAAAGCAACAAGAGATATATATTATAGCCAAAGCTACTCTTTCATTAACTCTCAATAAAATGTTAACAAAAGATACAGGTACCTCCTTCTTGAAGCACTCACAAGGAACCCCCTACTCAAAGCCCTTACAATGATAACTCCCCCAAAAGCTCTCAACTCTTAAAGCTCTCTCCTATGAGTGATTTCTCTCAATAATTGAATGACTCAATAGTTGAATTCTATAGCTCTCAACTCTAATGAGCTATTTATAGGCTCCTCTTGCTTGGAAAGCAAGTTTAAGATCTTTAAGGATCTCCACAATCCTAGTTGATCCTATCAACTAAAGATTACACTACATCACACCGACCAATGGGAAGACATCCCCTTTCCCTTAGGACTCTTTTAATTGGCTACATTACATCAGAATCTAATTAAATAAAGACTATATGCCAACTTGGAAGATTGCATCCATATCCTTGAAGATCTTCACTATCTTTAGATGATTTTCCCACATGGTCTTTATCTCTTAGATTTGATGAATCTTCAATGTAATCTTTAAGTTGATCTCACCACATCATCATGTGCCACATCATCCACAGTTTCCATGTCACTTCTGATGTGTTTTCCAAGTCACCAAGGCCTATCCGCACATAGGTCCATCAATGCACATCTATGGATAAGTATATCTTCAATGATCAAACTCACTCATGGTGCAGTCTCATCACTACATGACTAAGTATAAGTCACAATCTGAGTTAGTATAAAACCTCACATATTTTACATACCTTTGACCTACCTTGCCGAAGTCAAGTGCTTATATGCATTTCCTCACTCGCATGACCTAGTTTATCCTCGTGGGGTCTCACATGCCTTTGTGTATTCTCGTGCACCCTCGGGTCTCGCATGACTTAGTTCGCCAACTCCAAGTGGTCTTGCATCCGAATCTCACGTCTCGTAGAAGATTTTCACCAATGCGTACCTACATGTACCTATGCGTATCGAATCTTGCCTACTTTTGAGATCTTTATTGATACTTCTCGTATCCCTCACCTACTTCACAAGTTCCTCGGGTTTTTCTTACCAATAAGTAAGACTTTGTCTATTCCCTCATCAACATGTCTTCGCGCCAAGCATTGGTCAAGGTTCGCCAACATTCGCACAATCCCACATTTTGAACTTAAGGGTTTAACACTAAGTATAAAGTTTAGTGAGGAATAACTAAACGTAATACTTAATGGAAACTGTTTCTAATAGTCGTTTAACATTCACATGTTCAGAATCAAATCATAT
This sequence comes from Erythroxylum pedicellare, assembly GCA_027563575.1. Classification (NCBI taxonomy): domain Eukaryota; kingdom Viridiplantae; phylum Streptophyta; class Magnoliopsida; order Malpighiales; family Erythroxylaceae; genus Erythroxylum; species Erythroxylum pedicellare. The sequence goes on from JAOQMP010097798.1 coordinate 9,539, forward strand.
CATAAGCAGTCTTTAGTTATTCATATTTAAGAGCAACCCAAACATTATGTGTCTCAAAGCAGTTCATGATTCATCAATACAAAACAAAATATATAAATATCATAACAGAATGTCATTAGTTCAAAATAGAATGCACAAGTCTCAAAATAGAATATAATTGTGCCAGAACAGATCAGAACTTATATTAAATCAGAATTCATCTTATATTAGATTAGAATTTATATTATTTCAGATCAAAACTTGTTAATAATATAATAAAAAATGTATCAAAATACAAATTAGGCTAGCCTACTAATCGTTTTTACAGAAGTGGATAACGGGACTAGAATAAAAGATACTATAATTGGTATCATAGAACAGGAGAGACTTATGTCTCAATATTATAAGACACTATTGTGTCAAATATTATGAGACATCAAAGTGTCGATATCAGGAGACATCATACTGTCAATATCAGGAGACACCTTAGTTTCACAGGAGTAGCTGCAGACCATTCTAGGCATGCCTATTTACCTACGACTAGGACTTAACAATTTTAAAACAATCCATTACATATTTTAGAATCATAGGTAAATAATGTAGTGTATAACATATGTCTTTATTTCATTTTTCTCAAATTGAACATATTCACCCTGTTTTGATCAAACTTAATATGCCTTATAAACATAAGCATTTGCACCAATGTATCAATGAAACATTAAGTCATTACATATTACATAAAATCATAGAAATTCCTAAATCACAAACATCTATATCTAACTCACATCACATAAAAACCTTGGAACACATTTGTATTCTTAAGAACATATTCATCTTGAATATACCATACATTTTAACATTAGACATATTATTAATTAATAACACATTCTTTAAGTTATTACCTCAATTAATAGTCCATAACTAGATTAACTACTACGTAGTTAATCTAACATCATCCAGGTTCATTTTCAACCTCAATTAAGTTCAATTAAACCATTACTAAGTGCCCTAACCTTATATATGTCAACAATTGCACAAAACCAAGTTTTGCACCTTCCTAACCCTTTTCCACGACCATGGGAATATGCCCTATAATTCCCACGATCATGGGATGAGTTCATTCACCCACAACCTTCAAACCGCTTCCAAAACTTAACTCCTTCATACACCTTTAATACCCCTTCACTACAGTTCATCAATTCCACTTCAATTCTACCTTATTCATGCCTCAATTCCACATCAAATTCATGTCCAAACCAATTCAAAAATCATTCATTAAGTAACTTACAAATTAATATCTGCCACACATCAAAACTAAACCAGAAGTTATCATACCAGGATCACTTTTCCAGCATTCCTTTATCATCATCTTAACAAATATTCTATTCAATTCAAATATCGAACATTTCATATTTCTAACATGAAATCAAGTTTAGCATTCCCTTACCTATTTAACTTCAAAGAATAAGCCAAACTAGCCTGCCAAACAACCAACACAAGTCCAAAATCCAAGTGAAACTAAGGTGCTCTTAACATCAAAAGACAACAACATAGAAGATAGTATGTGGTAGCTTTCTTGATGCAATATCTTGCAAGAATTTTAGGTGAAATTGAAGCAAAAATTCAAAGATAAGAGAGGGGATGATTTTGATAAAAAATGAGCAAAGAGAAGGACGACTTACATTAGAAGTTAGCTAATGCATAAGGCCATGCCATGTGTAAGATGAGTGTCCTTACTCTAGGGACACTTATCACACAAAGGCACAAACCACATGTCCTTTAATGGAATAACCCACATGTCACACATAGAAATGAGCCACTTGCCCTCCATTTAAGCTACCAATGTCACAATTTTATTAGGCCATTTGTCACTTAATCAATGCCGACAAATGTCATTCAATTATACTGTCATTTGTCCCTTATTTACTTATGCCAAATGCCACTAAATGTATAAGCTTAGTTATTGAATTTTCATGTACCAATTTGTCTTGCTACTCGACATTTTCCTTTTCAAAATGTACATTTTAATACATCAATTTTCTAATGGTATCAATTAATTCCAAATCACTAATTATGATCCATTAAATCAAAATTCAAGTTCAAACACAAATTTAAAACAAATACAATTTACAATCATGTTATAATTTAACACTTATCATATATGCCTTCTTGAACATATTGTTGGATTGGAAAAAGAAAGCATTCATATTTGGAGAAACGGTAGATTTCAAAACTTTTTAGAAATTTAAATTACAGCAGAAGCAACATATCCAAATCATCATGCCAATATATACATGATATGGTATAAGGATATAAACATAAGAACAAGATGAAGGTAATTACTGGCTCCTTCGCTACAGCTTTAACTCCTCGCTGTGCTATCCTCTCCTTCTTCTTGTATCAAAACCTAGCTCCATCTTTGTGGATTCAGGTTTTAGAACATGAGCTAGCTAGCCCCAAGTCTTTAAATGTCACAATGAAGGAACTCGACCAGTCCATAACTCCCTAGCTATTTTAGGCACCAATTTGGATAGAGCAAAGTTAAGATAATATGTTGTCGTTTGTATGGCATACCGCCAGAACGATTTTGGAAGGATAGCGTAGGACATCATTGATCTTACCATTTCTAATAGAGTCCTATTTCTCCTCTCTGCTACACCATTCTATTGAGGTGTTCGAGGAGCTGACAAGTTGGAAATAATTCCATTGTCAACTAGAAATCGTCAGAACTCTCTAGATAAGTACTCACCACCTTGATCTGATCGAAGTTGTTTTAATGGCTTGCCTAGTTGTTTTACAGCTTCGACTTTGAATTCTTTGAACTTTTCAAAAGATTCGCTCTTTTTATGCATCAAATACAAATAGCCATGTCTTGAGTAATCATCTGTAAAGGATATTATGTATTCATAACCTCCTCTAGCTTATACGTTTGTGGGCCCACACACATCTATATGTACCAGGTCCAACGTAGATTTAGATCTGTTTTGTTTAGAAGAAAATAAGGCCTTGTTCATTTTTCCTTCAATATAAGATTCACAGGTGGGTAATGGATCATTATCTAAGCTCATAAGGATCCCATCCTTTACTAACCTTTCAAGTCTTTTCTAATTGATATGACCCATTCTAAAGTGCCACAGATATTTAGAATTAATGTTAGAGTCATTAGAATGTCTTGGTTTTATCAACTTTGTGGTGTTTAGTAAGCCTGTCATAGGTTCTATAAAAAACAATCCTTATTTAATTATCGCATCACAAATAAAATCCTTATTCTCATATATTGAAACAACATTTTCAAAATATAAGAATAACCAGATTTTATTAGAAAAAACAGAAATCATGTTCCTTACAATCATTGGCACATAATAAACAACCTCCAAATATAACCTATGACCACTATGAAAGTCTAAGATAACTACTGCCACTGATTCTACTGAAATATAGAATCCATTTGCTATCTTGATTTGAAACTGACCTTTAGGTAGTCTTTTCCTTTGCTGGAACCACTGCAAAGAATTGCAAACATGGTTAATGGCTCCTGAATCTAATATTCAAAAATTAGATAAATCTGTCACATTTCTAGTTCCTAACAAACTTAGGAAACCCATATCTTGTTTTCTCTTGAGGGACTCAAGGTAGACTGGATAGTTTCTTTTCCAGTGGCTCATCTCATCACAATGGAAACACTTTCCTTTTATGTTCTCTTCGGCCTTCTTTTTCGTGGGTTGGGCCTTTACCCCTATTTGGGTCTTCTTTTTTATTGGACCCTTCTTCTTTTCCTTGCCCTTAGCCTTAGGCTTAGAAGAAGATGAAAAATTTGTTTCTAGCCTATGAGCCTTGATATTTAATATCTCCTATGTACTCTGGAGGGTATTCATCAACTCACTCAAGGTATAATCCTTACTGTTGAGCTCGTAGTCCAACTTAAACTATTGAAAAGAAGAGTTTAAGCTATTGACAATCATAATCATCTACGTATCCACATCCATATCGGCCCCATATAGCTCAGCCTCAGTGATCGTAGAGATTACCTTCATCATGTAATCCCGTACTAGTTTACCAGGTTTTTGTCTGAGATTATGAAAGGTTTGGATAACTTTCACTCTTGCAGATCTAGTCCTCACACCAATCATTTCATGTAGGTGATGGACCATAACACTAGCATTTTTCATACAAGCAATTTTCTTTTGCAACATGTTGCTAACAAAAGCTAGAATATAACACTCCTTAGTCTTGTCAGCATTCTGCTGACACTCATGTTGTTGGACTATCTTAGGAGTTGAATTTCCACCCAGAGGTGCAGGCACATTTTTAGTTAAAACCCATGAAATATGTTTATATTAAAGAAAAATGTCAAGGTTATGTCTCCATTCGTTAAAATTCTCTTCGGTTTCCAATTTGTTATTTGTCAAGAGCAAAGTGAGTGGATTCATTTTGTGGTTGATTATGTCTGAAAATATAAATTATTAAAACATGAGCATACTAATCAATAAAATTGGAACTTAGTATAAAATCATGATGCATATATGCATGATGATAGATTTAACAAAACTTAAAAACAAAAATCTTTATATGACGGTTATTTTTCTTATCTATAACAGACTAAGTGACGATGGGTCATCTTATCCATTAAAAGAAAAACTAGGACCCTCCCATTAAAAAAGTTACCAAGCATCTTCATGCTTAACTTTTAAAAAAGCGTCTTAATTTGGTCCATACTTTTAGTAACAGAGCTACGGTTGGTAGGTTATTGATAAAATATGTTGAGTGTTTAACCATTTGATTCATTCACTAATAATACTTGCAAATCATGCCTCAGTGGGAGGTCACATATGCTATCAATAAATGGACTTATCCTTAAGGAATCCAAACCATGCAAGACCTAGGATTCATGCCCTTCAGTGGGGAGTAACACTTCACCATATGCAAATGGGCTATCATTTGGAGACCATGGACTCTCACATAAGCATCCTCTCCTACTCAATCTTTTTGGTCTTTAAGTTTTAATTACCATCTTGTCTAGATGGAATTTATTATCCATCCTATATTTTTTCATTATATACCTTATATATAATGAATTCATGGCAAAGCCTAGGGTTGGCAATTTTCTAAATGACATGCGATCACATAATATCACATATTATTTGCATTCATTTATCCATTCATCACATGAAATAATAAACCACATTTGATTGTCCATCCTAGAAACTTAAAAATAATTACAAGCCTTTTGGGCCCTAAATATTCTTCTTAGACTTGGATCTTCTGCTTCAAACTCTTCATTCACATGACCTGGCCCAATCGGTAAAAAGTATGTAATGGCTTTACTTTTCAACACAAAATTTGATTTTCATAAAATCGAATTTTTACCCATAAGAAAACAAAAATATGCAATTGTTTTCCACCAAAACTAAAACTTATGAATATTACATAAAAATTCTAGCACTTGTAAAAAACGAAATTTTGTTACAAAAAAGTTCATACAACCAAAATTTTGTTAAAACAAAATTCCAGCACATTTGTTTTCTAATAACCAAAAAATAGCCAAGACATCATAACCATAACCAAAACTTTACCTCTTCCTTTCTTCAATCCATGGCTTCTTCATCTTCATCATTACATGATTTTGTACATTACATAAACAAAGTAAACATAAAAATGAAACTAAGGAGGAAACATGATGATGATAGACCACCCTCTTTGTTACAAACCAAATGAAGAAATCTTACAAGGTAATTTTAGAATCTATGGACAACCAAAAGAGCAAATCATACACTATATATATTTCTATCACATAAAAATATGCAGCATACAAAAATGATTGCCAACCCATGCATCACATATATAGGGACCGAAATCATGCATAAGAAAATTGTTTCTGATACCAATTATGGGATCGGAAAAAGAAAGCGTGTCATATTAGGAGAAACGGTAGATTTCAAAACTTTTTAGAAATCTAAATTACAACGGAAGCAATATATCCAAAT
>JAOQMP010097821.1:0-30764 GCA_027563575.1 Erythroxylum pedicellare
ACTCTTTCTTTCATTAACTAAAAGCCCAAAAGACCAAAATAGCCCTCCTTCTTAAGCTTAACTTCTAACCTCTTAAGGGCCTGTTTGGTTGGATGTTAATTAATGGAACGGAAGGGAACGGAATGGAACGGAAGGGAATGGTTTATAATGGAATGGAATGTAATATAGTGATACGTTGTTTGGGAAGGATGGAAGGGTTCATAATGTAATGTAATGAAATGTTGTTTGGATGATAGATGGAATGGAATGTAATGTATAATAAATGACTATTATACCCCTTATATTAAAATGATTATTCCAGAAAGTTTATTATTTTATTATTAATTATATATAATTCATTATTAATTATATAAAAATATTATTATTAATTATTTAATAAATTATATTATATTATATTATATTATATTCTATATGATTTATATTTAAAAATAATTTATTTATATAGAAATATATACAAACAATTAAAGAATAATTTTTATATATTTTTTATTTTCACTAATAAAAATTTTATTAAAATTTTATTTTATTATTAATTATATACAATTTATTAATAATAATATAAAATATTATTATTAGGGTAAGGAGAAATAATATAAAAATATTATTAATTACATACAATTTTTGTGGACCGTAATAAATGAGTCTGGAGAAAAGGGGGTTAGGGTTAGAAGAAATAATTTGTATTAAGAAAAATTATTGAGGATATATTTGGTAGTATGTATTTATTAATTTACGTTTCATCCTAATCCCTTCGAATCGGAATTTTCTTATTTTTACTGTTTAGGATAGAATGGAATGTGACATGAAACCTTCCATTTCTGTCTCATTCCTTTCATGTCACATTCCATTGTAAAACCCTCAACAAAATGATAAAAATGTGTTATATTCCATCATATTTCAATATTAACCCCTCAATTAAACATGCCTAAGTGAATCTAGCCCCTCATCTCTTGTTTACAGGGTTTTATGATGTATTAAGTTTTTTCACATATGTGTTTGAATTTGATTTGGCTTAATACAATTTATTAAATTAAAATGATAATTAAATATATATTTAAATAAAATTTAGTTTAATTGTTGTAATTAGAAAAGTAAAGAAAGTACAAGTTGATCAATGAGATATATGTGTCTATGTAGTTCCGCAATACTTTTAATGGTGGCAAGATATTTTGGCTTAAAATATCTAATTCTTTTCCGGAAAGACAAAGATGTCAAGGCAATATTAGGACCCAGCTTAAAATATCTGATTCTTCTCCAGTATGATAAAGATGTCGTCGCAAACATCAGCACCTTTTTCCGTCATCTTCATCCAATAGAAGAATCTCAACACTAGGATGTTTGTCAAGAGACCCACCATCCTTCGTAAACGCAGCGCGTGCAAGACACCTCTCTTAAATTTCAAGGATTTCCATTCTCCTTTTAATATCGCGTGGACTCTGTATATACGACATCACTCACTTACCACATGTATGTATGTATGCATATATAGCTCCCCGCTCTCACCCTCTCTGACCATAGACGCAGAGGATGTTGGTCCAATAGAAAATTGATGTGATTGGTATACATGATCACACTAGATTCCTTCTCACCCACCGAATCGAGCATGGAAGACGCTTCCAATCATTCCGCCAACAGGAAGTGCCATCACAAACGCCGCGATGGGGCGTTTAGCGATGAGGGAGACGGAGAGGCTTGGGCCACATTCAACAACAGCTTTGATGAGTTGTAGTCGATACTGGATAGGAACAGAGCGTTGATTCAATAAGTGAACGATCAAAAGAAACCTTATCCTGAAATTGTTCTATGGATAAGGAAAGAATAAGCTAGTCAAATATATTATATACAACAAGATATATGCGGGATCTGTACAACTATATGTATAGCTAATACACCCTCTCAACTTGAAGCATGTAGATTTAAGATGCTCAGCTAGTGCTACAATTTAGAAAACTGATATTTGCTTAAGGATTTGGTAAGAATATCGACAACTTATCATGAGTTGATATAGGATGAAGTTAAATGATCCTTTGTAGAAGTTTATCACGAATGATGTGGCAATCTATTTTAATATGTTTTGTCCATTTGTGGAAGATAAAGTTGGCAACAATGTGGTAAGCAACTTGGTTATCATAACAAAGCATAGTATAATTAAGAGAAGTAAGACAAATATCTTGGAGTAATGTGTTAAACCCTACAATTTCACAAGGGGTCATTGCCATAGAGCGATATTTAGCTTCAGTCGAGGAGTGAGAAACAATAAATTACTTTGTACTTCTCCTTAAGATCAGACTTGACATGAGAAAAATACAAAAACCTATAATGAAATGCCTCAGTCATTGGAAAACTAGTCCAATTTGAATCATTGTCAGCTGATAATTATAATGAACTTTTGGATGAAAATAAAATCCCTTAGCTTAAACTTTTCTTCAAATATCACAATAAACGATGAGCAACATTAAGGTGAGTCTTGCAAGGTTGGTGTTGACTTGAATCCAATAGTGGCTGTTATGCCAATAATCCTTGTGCTCTTTTTTATATTAGCCTTTGTTTGACGAGCTACAATAAGTTTTAAGAGTATGGTTAGTGAAAGTGATGTCTGGTCTTATAATAGTGAGATAAATAAGTCGATCAATTAGTCATCGATAGAGAGAAGGATCTGGAAGCAAGGCACCATTGTGTTTATCAAGTTTGAGGTGCTGCTCCATAAGAATTTCAGCTATATAGGAACCAGTAAGATCATAGTCATGAAGTAGCCCTAACATATATTTTTGTTGGCTTAGATAAATTCCTTCAAGTAAGCAAGCGACTTCAATCCCAAAAAAATACTTGAGAGATCCTAAATCTTTGACACGGAACTTGCTAAAAAGGAAATTCTTAACATTAAGAATAACATTATAATGATTACCTATAATTATAATATCCTCTACATAGAATAAAATAAAAATGCATAAAGAACCATTTTGTAAGATAAAATACTAGGGGCATTTCTACACTTGGAGCAACAAGCAATCTGGAAGATGGACATTAAGGAAGAAACTGGATCTTACCTTGGTTAACCCAATTTGTTAATAGTGTGTCTACATTTTTAAATCCTACCAATGCAGTTTGGGAACCACTTCCAGATTTATGAAGGTAGAGGTCCTTTTAGATTTAATATTTTTTTGGTTGAGGATAATGGATTTTTTTAGGCTTTGCAGAGGGGATTGGAGTTTCCAGTTGAGTGAACTCTCCAATTTATCTTTGTCTGTAAGTTTAAGGCTATTAAAATTGAGATGAAAAATCTTATGAACAGAAGAGCTTCCTCTACACAAATAGTTGTTGCTAAAGCTAAAAATGAACTAGCCCTCATTCAAGGTAAACTTGCCAATGATCCTACCAATGATCTCTTATTAGATACTGAAAAGGCCCTCTTGAGAAATTACACAACTATTAGAGACTATGATAGCCTCATGGAACAAAGGGCCAAAGCCAATTGGATCAAGGGAGGTAAAAGGTGCACTAAATTCTTTTTTTAACTCTATTTTGGTTAGGAAAAACCCAAATAGAATATGGTTTCTTAGACTCTTTGATGGCAGTGAAATTTCAAAGAAACGAGCTCTTATATGAAGCTGAGAGATATTTTAAAAGCTTTCATGGGTGTTCTTGTACACCAACAATTTCTACTCCCCTTGCCTCTTTCATTAAAAAGATAATCTCTCATTAGCAAACTGCTTTTCTCTCTAAGTTCGTGGAAGGTAAAGAGATAGAAGAGGTGGTCTTTTAAGTGAGTCTTAACAAATCCCCAGGATTTGGTGGCTTTAATGGTTAATTCTTTCAAAAAACCTAGAAGGGAATTAGCCCTATGGTGAAGAGAGTAGTTTTAGAAATTTTCATTATAGGGCTATTACTAAACAAAATCAATAAAACTCATATCTGTTTAATTCCAAAGTCTTCTTGCCCTTCATCTTTTTAAGATTTTAGACCTATTGCATGCTTCAACTTCTTATATAAGGTAATTTATAAAATTCTGGCTAATATGTTGAAGATTGTCCTGGATTTCCTAATCTTTGATAACTAGAGTGCCTTTATTCAAGGAAGAATGATTGGGGATAACGTCTCTATTGTTCAAAAAATTGATGAAAGGGTACCAAAGGAAGAATATCTCTCCTCATTTTATCATAAAAGTGGATTTCAAAAAGGCTTTTAACTGTGTTGAATGGAGCTTTATACTTTAGACTTTGGAGACCTTGGGATTTCCTAATATGTTTGTGAGATGGGTTGAGGCTTGTATTACTTCTCCATCTTACTGGGTTCTTATTAATGGTATGCCTACTGATATTTTCAAGGGCTCTAGAGGATTAAGACAAAGGGATCTCATTTTCCCTTATCTCTTTATCATATTGCTAAGCTAATTGTTTCTTCATAAAGTTGGAAGTAACAACTACTTCAAATTTCATAGTAGATGTAAGAGAGTAGGGCTTAACCTATGCTTTGCGGATGATCTTTTACTCTTTTCCAAGACCCATGGTAAATCTATTGAACTACTTATCTCAACATTGTCTATATTTAGAGATCTTTCAGGTTTGGAGGTGAACTTCAGTAAAAGTCATTTTATTATGGCTGTTAGTGCCAATATAATGGAGGATAAAATCTCCCAAATCACTGGTATGAACAAGAAGCCTTCTCTTTTGACCTATTTGGGGCTGCCCATTACTACCAAAAGGATACAATTCTTTAAATACTACCCAATAGTTGAGAAAATATAGAGAAGATTGGGCTTATGGACAAAGAAAGTTCTTTTATTTGGAGGGAGATTGTAGCTTATTAAATCCATCTTGAATTTTCTTTATATCTATTGGTCGTCTAATATAACTCCAGCCAAAGGAGTCATCAAGACAATTGAGAAGCCAATTAGAAAGTTTCTTTGGTGGAATTTAAACTTAGATAGCCACTTTACCAAGATTAAATGGTCACATATATGTATGAGAAAAGAGGAAAGTGGTTTAGGATTGACCTCTATTGGAAACTTTAATAGAATAACTTTGATAAAGATCTTTAGAACATCTTATTGGATAAGAATTCTTTATGGATTAGATGGTTCCATAGCTATATTCTTAAAGGTTCTAGCCTTTGACCCATTATGATAAAATCCACATTTTCTTGGTCATTGTCTCAGCTTTTGAAATTAAGACCTATTAGAGCCCACGGTTCTTTGTAAGGTTGGAAATGGGGAGAAGGTTTTTTGTGGCATGACAACTGGACAGGTTTAGGCCCTTAACTCAAATTCTATAAGCTCTCGGCTCATGGAATGGTCTTCTTACCAACTTTAAAGTCAGTTCAATTATCATAGAGAGTCAATGGTTTATTCCCACATATTTGCAACATCTTACTCCCAACTACTAACTAGACTTGGGAAGACAAGATACATTCCATTGTCTCACTCTACTCCCTAACAAATTCAACATCTCAAAATTCAAGGTATGGAAAAACCAAGACATCACAAGGTTTGTTTGGTACCCTATAATATGGCACATGTCACTCTGAATAAATTAAGTACATTAGATAGGATGCAGTTCACCCCTATCAATTCTACTTGTGTCCTCTGTGAAAGGGATAAAGAATCAAGAAACCACTAATTCTTCCTATGTCCTTTCTCGAAAGTTATATGGTAGAGTTTTTAATAACTATGTTTTGTTTTTTATGCTGGATATGTTTTCATGGAAACAATATATTGGCTTCTAAAGTTGAAAGATACTCCTAATCATAGGAAGCATTTTTACATCATCTCTTTCACCTCCTCGATTAAGGAGATCTGGCGAGAGAGAAACCTAAGACCCTTCTAGAATATCTCATATTCCAGATATGAAGTTTTATCCTCCCTAATTTCAAGAATTAAGGAGAAGCTTCTCTGTATCTTAGGAGATGTGAGTTATTGCCTTAATCTAGCTATCTCATGGCAAATTGCTTAAGTCTATACTAGTGCATGCATTCACATGAAAGGAAAGATTGATTAACATATAAATTAAGGAAGATTGTATCTGTTGGGGTTGTTGAGATGTCTCATATTAATGTGCAAAGTCTGGCTCTGGAGCTCCCCTCCATCTATCTTTCTGGAAGCTCTGAATATATTTGTAATGATCCAAAGTTTTGTTAAATTACTCATAATGGACTAATAAAGAGAAAAGGCTATAAAGGTATAAGTTGAGTTTAAGTTCATTTCTCTTTTAAACCCTTTTCCTTATAGGTTACTATTCAATCTCAACTTCTGACACTCACACCTTCATCATCTGATAACCATTTCTGGTGACTTAAGGCTCTACAGAAAGCTCTCGGGATGCTCTACCAAACTTCTGAAATTATTTCGTAAAAAATGACCCGAATAAGTCTACAGTAATCACAAAAATATTTCATCCTATCTTGACGATATTTTGGATGTGTAGGCTTCTTTCGACATCTTGATTCTGAATGCCCATCAAGTCCATAATAATCACAATGATGGTTTGGCTTGCCGCATATTTTGCTTTGTTGATTATGGAAGGCAGTTAGAGCAGTTTGTTCTTGATGATTGATTGAATTTGTTGTGAAAATAGATCATTTTCTTTCTTTCTATGATAAGAGAGAATAAGCTTTGGAAATGTTAGATAATGGATTCATGAGGAGTATTTAACTCCTAAGAGCATTATAAGATTCATTAACACTCGTAAGCAATTGAATGAAAGTGGTCTCTTTATTGGAGATTATTAATTTCATGTAAGTTGCCACAAGTGCAAGATGGATAATTGTTGTAGGTGGAGAGTTCATCCCATAAGCCCTAAGAGTAGTGTAGTATGTAGTGATGGGCTCATTCTTTTGCACATGATTGGCTATGGTTGTTTGTATTTCTAAGATTCGTGGAGCATTTTCTTGTAAAAATCTTTGATAGAGGTAAATCCAAACTTCATGGGAAGCCTTCATATAGATGACACTATTAGCTATTGCTCTAATTACGACATTAAGAATCTATGAAAGTATCATGTTGTTGCAGCAATTCCAACGAGAAAAGAGGCTAGAGCTGATAGGTGGTTTGCTAATTGTACCATTAACAAACCCGAGTTTATTCTTTGCTTTTAAAGCTATAGTGATTGCTGTATAGTAGGTAGGATAATTATCCCCATTCAATTGTTGGATAACTAATATAGCTTTTTGATTGACGGAGTGATGTACGTAGCATGGTGAGGAGGGATCAAGATCTGTAATAATGGACATGTCAGAGGTAACATTGTTAATGACAAAAGATGTAAAATTTTCTGAATTGTTCATAGTTGAGATGGTGAAAGAATGTGAGAGGAAAGCCCGTTACGTGATGCTCTCAGTGAAACACTGAAGTAGAGAGACTCAAAATTGCCATTACAGAATGACGAATCTCTGGCACTGCAGAATGACGATAGAAAATTCAGAATGTCAGAGGTATTGGTCTGTCGGAGTTGACATTAAAGGTGATTGTCGGAGGGTATAATGTCTGTGGGATGCGCCTGAATGCTCTGACGAGTAAGACTGTGGTTGAGAGTGATGACCGATGTGTGTGACTTATACGCAACTCTTCCGACGATCGAACTTCTGGGGTTAGCTCATCAGTGAGGGGCGCTTCTGTTGTTGCGGGCAGTGGGAACATGTGGTTACTGAGAATAATGACCCAAAAATTACAAATTTCTACTCCCTGGGAAGTACCAAGACAAATCTGGAGTTTATATATGCTCACTTAGGCAGACTGAACATCAGATAGCCAAAATTTGCTCTGATACTATATTATAATAAAAAAAGATTGTTATGATTTTTTTTTTTTGCAAAACTCAAACATATACGACTTGTTATAACGGTCAAAGGAAATCTTAGCCTGAAATTATGCTATTGACAAGGAAAGAATAAGCTAGTCAAATATATTATATACAGCAAAATATATGCAGGATATGTACAACTATATGTACAGCTAACAGTTAATTTACTTTAAAATTTATATTTTTAAAACTTTCATTATATAATTAAGATAATATAATAATCATCTGCTTAATTTTTATTTTTATTATCTAACATGATATTATAGTTTGAATTTCTTCTTTTCAATTATCATTTAGATAATAAATTTTTAACACGCTTAGTTTCTATTTATTAAATACTAGAAGTGATTGTCTTTGTGATGAGTCAATCTTTTATCTATCTAACATACTTTTTCATTCACATTCAAAAATTTTATAAAGTGGAAACATACTTTATATACAAGTGTTATATAATATTTATCACATAATAAACAATGCCAATCTATATTATACTTATAACATAATAACACAAAAAATGAACATATATTTATAAATTTTTATCAACAATATTAATTTTAATGATTTCACATGCTTGATATATGTATCTCTTATAAGTGTCTTTGACATTAGGTCTACCATTATATCACGTATAGACATATACTTTATGTTTATTTTACCTTGTGCAAATATATCTTCTATGTAAGTATACTTCATATCTATGTACTTAGTTTTGTAATAAAATTTAAGACCATTGGTATAGGTGATTGCTATTTGACTATAGCATTGCAAGATGGAATTTGCTTTTAATGACTCCCAAATGAATTAAGAAATGTTTAAACCAAATAATTCTTATATTGTAACGGAAAATGTTAAGAATTTAGCTTTCATTATGGATAAATTAACACATAATTGTTTCTTAATTTTTTATGATATTGCATTATTATTAAGTAAAAAAAATAAAGAGATAGTTTTTCTCTCATCTAAATTTCCTACTTAATTTACAGTCATATAACCTTGCATACTTAGGTCATTACCTTGATAAAACAATGTGTAGTCAATAGTATCTTTTAAATGCCTCAATATTCTCTTTATTGCTTTTCAAATTTTTGACTTGAACTTGATTGATATTTGTTCACTATTCCAATAGCATAACAAATATCTAGTTTGCACATATTATTGTATATATAAGACTTTTAACTACATTAAGATGAGAAACTTTTTCTTTGCTAGAAAAAATTTGGTCAAGACCTAGACCTTTCGCAGTAGAATTATAAATTGGCTTACAATCTTACAAATGAAATCATTCAAGAATTGTTTGAATATATGTCGCTTATGAAAGAGACAGTGATCTCTTTGACTGATCCCTTGATATCTTTACTTCAAGAATGGATGTAACGTCATTCATATCTTTCATTTCAAATTCAAACAACAAACAAGTTTTGATTTGTTTTAGAAACTTATAGCCATTACAATCAATCAAACAAATCATCTACATATAAAGATACAATCATAAATTTAGCTTTGTATCTTTTAAAGTGTACAATGTGGTCTTCATCAATCATATGAAAATCATAAAAAATAATCACCTTATTAAGATAAATGTACCATTGTCTTGAGGACTACTCCATGCCATACATTTATTTTAACAATCGACACACTTTATATTATTAGGTCTTAATGAGACTAACAAGTTGTTCTATGTATATATTTCTTCATCTAATTCTTTGTTAAAAAATAGTCTTTACATCCATTTGGTGTGATATAAAATCCAAACTAATTACTATGATCAGTATTAATTGAATCAAAGTGAATCTCACAACTAGTGAAAATATCTTTTCAGAATCAATTTCCTTTTGATGTGTACATCCTCTATCCACAAGATATGCTCAATTTTTTGATATAACCATTAATCTTTTTTTAAAATTTTAATAACCTATTTGTTCTCAATAGCTTTTCATATATTAGGGAGATCAACTAAGTCTAATGGTTAATTGGAGATTAAGAATTCATTTCCTCCTTTATTACCTTTATCCATTCTTCTTTAGCAAGGATAGTAATAACCTCATTTACATTCCTTGGCTTACCCTCTTCTTATAGGATAATTATGTGAATTTCTTCTTCTATTTAAAAATAATTTTGAGGAATTGTTCCACATTTTCTATAACCCATTATGTATACGAAGTATTTATAACTAATTTTTGAGCACTCAATTAAGTACATAAGTGGATGTAAGTATGACATCGCCCCAATAGTTGATAAGTAATTTTTCTTATACTATCATAGACCTAATTATTTTTAGAAGAATTTTTTTTTTGAAACACCATTGGTTGGGTTGTCGAAGCCCCCATAATTAATTGTGATTTTTTAACTTTTGTAGTAATCGTGGAACCAACCGAATCCCAAGAGAACTAAACATTAGTTTCTTAATTTCAAATAATAAAATAAAGTGGGGGCGGGGGGTTTGATTAATTACTAATTAAATAAAATTAACAAGGACTCTAAATTAAATCAACTAATTATAAAAGTGAGAAATTTAAGAATACGTAATTCCGATTCAAGGGAAAGATCTAGTCTAATTGTAACATTGATCATTGGTATAAAAACAATATTTGTCACAATTCAAGTAGTTAGTCCGAAACATATTAAGATAGTTATAGTAAATCTCAAATTTTCCTAAATTAATTGGTTTAAACTCAACATGCAAACCAAAAATTATCATCTATTGATTAGGTGTAATAGCATTACATATCAATTAAATGATAACAATAAGCTTAAATTAAATAATTGAGATAGTTGCAATTATTCAATTTAGTTTTCTTGTTTATCATAAGTTAAATATGTAAATTCATAAATAACCTATTTACTACTTGTAGCAATCCTTCATGACAATTACAAACCATTGAATTCATGAATAATGATTGAATAATCAACATTAAATTAATCTGTCAGATCAACCAATATTAATCATTCATGAAATATAAGAACTCAAAACAAGAAATACTTGAATTAAAAAATGAATAAAAAAGTTAACAACAACACCTCACAAGGTTACAAATGGAGTCTCAAATCCTCTTGAATCAAAATAATTGAGTTTAGCCACATATGACTTTTGCTCCAATACCAAAAATGGAAGAAAGATGAAATAACGAGAGAAAAGTAAAAAGAAACAATTGATTCTTTGGAGAGTTGGGAAATGTCCCTTTTATAGTGATTTCCTACTCTAAACCTAATCCTATCCTATCTTGCAAAGATGCTTATCTAAACTTATCCCAATCCCTTTGTGATAAGGATAGAAGGAAGTTTCCTACTTAAACTTCAATTCTTCAAGTAAATCTGGCATTTTTCGTTATCTTCTCTTATCCATGCAACAATCTTTTTACTTTATTCAAAATTCGTGATTATCACCAATAGTGTCCTATTTTGATGCAATCTCCACTTTTTATCTCCTGAAACAAAACAAACATTAATTTTCTTATTTAAGCACCAAAATAAATCCAAAAAATGAGATAAGATAAAATAAATAACAAGATAACATCTAATCAGAATTTCCCCGCATCGGACTCTTACTTGTCCTCAAGCATACACTAATTCAATGCATTAGTCATCTTCATAACAACCTCTCATCTCCTTTCATGTGATCCATTATTATCTAAAAGCTAATTCACATTGAAGGTTTAAGATAAAATAATAATTGAGGGAATAAGCACTCATAAGACATATTGTTAAAACATAGCATCTCACCAATTCCATCTAAATCAAATGAAACAAAACTTGACACCTCTCAAGGATTTCACTCTATACACTTAAAGTGTTTGGGGTTTGTTAAGCTCTCAAATCAAAGTATAGCGACTTATTTCTATAAGCTTACTTAAGAATTATATCTCTACCATTAAACAAAATGAACTTAATGCATAAATCAAAGGGATTTATAAGGGTTGTAACTTAGCATAGGTAAGGTATGACAAAAAGAAGAATTTTGGCTAAATAAATTGAAGGAAATAATTCAAACTTATCCACATAAGATTCAACTTAAATCAATCCAAAATTTATTTGATTCAAATAATCCCTTTCAATCAACTTTTATTTCTTTTCTTTTCTCTTTTTTGTCTTCTTTTTTATTTTTATTTTTCCTTTTCTTTTTTCTTTGTCTTTTTTGCTTCTTTTTTTAAACAAAAATATCAAAAGGAGATCTTTTTTTCCTTCCTAAATCTATATAAAAAATATGAAAAATAAAAATCAAGCACTTGAATTAACTAATTTACTTTTCATAGAAATAGTTAAAATCCTATGTAAATAAGGTAGATACAATTCCTTTAATTTAGGGAAAATCGTTAAGGATATCAACAACAAAAAATAGTAAATTTGGCTTACGATAAGGTTATTATGTAAGAAAAGAAAGGGCAAGGCTCAATTTGAGTGTTTAAGGATAAAGAGTAAGGTAGGCTTATTTAGGTCAAAAATGGTTATCCTAAGTGCTCTTATCATCTTTATACATAAATTCATAAAAATGTGGTCTCAATAAGTATTCAGAAACAAGTTCAAGCATACACAAGTTATGTTTGATAATACACAACAAAAGATATGTATGAGCACAATTGTGATGAATGCTTTTAGGCCCAAAGCTCACATAGGTACCAAAAATGCATCAAGTCTTACATACTTCATTAAATAAAACCAATGAGATACTTGAAATAATTTAGTGGAAACACTAATCATGCTTATGTCTCATGGATTATTTCTTAAACTAAAAATGTGTCCTAGCTTAAGGATTATTTGTGAGCAACAATGAGAAAATTATGAGGCCATCATTAAGAACAATCAATATATGAATCATACTACTATGAGTCTAGGCAAACTCAAAAAGTTCATCATAATATAAACACTCGCTCCCCCCACACCTAAATCATACATTGTCCCTAATGTATGCATAAGATACTTATATCTTAACAAAAATAATCATGGAAATAAAGAACATAATAAAGGACTCCCTTGAGGTGTGAGCATCGAAAAGGATTTGTACAATGGTGTCGGTGGACATGGAGTTAAGACCCTCATGAATTGAAATAGAGCATCTAAATTCTTCTCAATTTTTGAGATTTTGCATTCCAATCTATCCAGTCGAGAATGATATTCCCGTTGGATTGGTGGAGCTAGAAGATATAAAGTTGGTGGAACGTCACTATGCTCTTATTCTGTTGATGATGAACCTCTCTCGGTGTGATAACGTGATGTAAAGCAGAATGTTCTCCTTAGTTTCTCAATTACTCCCATCCTGCTTAAAGAAGTCCTATCCAAAGCTTCCATCTCACAGGCCATATTAAAGTGCATTGCCAACCAAGCACCTAAATTGACTCATATTTTGTTCATCATATGTCAAATAAAAAACAACTTTGCTTTAGTACAAGTACATGTTAAAGCTTTCTAGCCTGAATAACCAAAAGTTAAGAAACGCTGCATATAAATCCACTCCATCTTATTGAGATAACTACCTTTAGATTGACTTGAATGATAACCAAACGGGTTAGAAGGCATTGATTTCCATGATTGGAAAGAGTTAAACTCACTATAGTCTATGATAGATTCTTTATACTGAGTCAAATTAACATAATCTTCATCTATTAACCCTAAGGCTAAACTAAACTCAGTGATACTCTATTTGAATTCGACTCCTATTAATCTGTTGTATCACATTAGGACTTCTTAAAGTAAAATTATACAGTTTTTCAATTTTAAAGGTAGTATAAAACTCCCTAGTTAATTTAATAAAAATAGGACAACGAATCAATACAAAGTATTTCCAACTCATACCAATAAGCAGATCATCAAATTTGTCTTTAATTTTCAAAGCCTCTAAGGAGTGGTAGTGTACATACTTATCCATAGTAATATGTCAAGATTTAATAACAACATATCATTGTTTTCGCTCTTTGGTGTTGAAAGTGAGACATCCTTATAAGTCCGACTCAGTTGGCGGCAAAACAGTGATACTTTTCGAGATCTGTGAATGTTTCCTTTTGGTATTAGTTTTAGAGCTCGCAGTAGATTGATTATGTGAAGTGGTATTCATCGACGATTTTCCTTTTGCTGCAGTCTTGGTGTTAGCTTTAGAACATCCTATAATACTGAATGGGATAAACAAAACTACTTCGAAAAATATTAAAACAACTTAATAATAATTAAAATTAAACTGAAAAGAAAGAAAAAGTATGAAAAGCAAATAAAAACATGAGAGGGAGTGTGAAGGCAAATTGGGGTTTGGTTTGGGTGTGCGTCTGGTCTGGTGTTTGAGTTTTTTCGTATGTAAGGTTGAGCGTTGCTACTGGTGGTCTAGAGACATTGCTTGGTCTAATGGCTATGTTGGTGGACTAGTGTTGAAGGGCTAGCGCAACCACTAGTTTGACATGTGGTGCTTGTGGTGTTATGCGTCTACTTGTGGTTTGCGGTGGTGGAGGTGTTGACGGTAGAGGTTTTGTGTCGGGGTTGCATCTAGAGGTGTAATGCGGTGCTACGTCTTCTTTGTTTTTGTGTTAAGGTTGCATACTAAAAAGAAACACGCAGATAGGGTTGTATGTTTTTTTAAAAATAGTTAAATAAATAAATTAAAAATAAAAATATTTAAGTAAATAAATAAGTTAAATAATAAAAATAATAAATTTTTTAATTATTTTAAAAATTAATTTATCAGAGGACTTAGGGTTCCATTCCAAAAAACTAAATCATATAAGGCGAGATCTCACTTTATGAGATTTAGTAATATGGAATTTTAAGGTCTTTAATTCAAAGCACCAAATTACATAAGATGTGATCTCACTTTATTAGATTTAGTATCTTGGAATTTTAAGGTCTTCACTCTAGACAACTAAATTACATAAGACGTTATTACGCCTAATGAAATTTAGTAATTTTGGATTTTAAGACCCCCTTTTCCCTTAAGCCAATAAACTTTTTTTAAAAAAAAGCAAATGCAAACTATATATAAGTAAAAATAATAATAAAAACTATCATAATTTGGGTTGCCTTCTGAAAAGCGCAATTATTTAATATCGTTATGCTCGATGGAGTCGGTTCTTCTCAAACTTCTTCATTTAATGGCAGCTCCAAATCAATATTCACCACACTGGAAATGATCATCTACTCATAAAATGGTTTCAATCTATGTCCATTAACCTTAAAAAAATTTCGGTCTCTAAACTTTTTATTTCCATTGCACCGTGAGAAACTATATTAGAGACAATAAACGGGCCAAGCCATCTAAAATGTAACTTATCTAGCATAAACTTTAATCGAGAATTATATAATAAACTTTCTGTCCCACCTCAAATCGCTTCCTCAAGATCATATTATCAGGGAACAATTTGGTTTTCTTTTTGTAGATTTTTGAATTCTCGTAAGCATCCAACCTTATTTCCTTTAGTTCTTGCAATTGCGACTTCCTTTCCTCCCTAGCTTTAGCTAAATCCATGTTGCAACGTTGCATCGTCCAATAAGCTTTATATTTAATCTCCAAAGATAAATGACAAGCTTTATCAAAAACTAATCGATGAGACATTCCTATCAGTGTCTTGTAAGCTGTACAGTACGCCCCAAAAGCATCGTTTTGAAATAAACTCTAATCCTTTCTACTAGGATTCACAATATTTTCCAAAATGGATTTCAACTCTTTATTTGATATTTCTACTTGTCCATTCGTTTGTGGACAGTAGGCGGTAGCCACTTGATTATGCACTCCATATTTTTTAAACAGAACTGCCATGATCCTATTGCAAAAAAGACTTCCTTGATCATTAATAATAACATATGGTATTCCAAAAGTATTAAAAATATTATTCTTTATAAATCCTACAACAGCTACAGAATCATCAGTTTTGATGGTTTTTGTTGCCACCCACTTAGAAACGTAATCAACAGTCAAAAGTATATAAGAAAAACCACAACATGAAGGAAAAGGCCTTATAAAATCAACACCCCATACATCAAATATCTCAACTATAAGAATTCGGGTTTGAGACAATTCATTTCGATGAGATAACATACCTGTCTTCTGAAATTTGTCACAAGTTCTACAGAACACATAACCATCTATAAATAAAGTCTCCCAATACAATCCACTATCCAAAACTTTTTTAGCAATTCGTTTTGGATTAAAGTGACCATCACATGCATATTTGCAACAAAAATCTAAAACAAAATGTTGTTCATTTTCTGGCACACAATGCCTTATAATTTGATTAGAGTAGATTTTCCATAAGTATGGTTTATCCCACACATAATATTTTGCCTCATTTCTTATCTTTTCCTTTCTAGACTTACTAATATAATAAGGTAAAGTTCCAGTAACTAAATAATTAACAAGGTCAGCGTACCTTGGAATCATACCTTTCATTTGGAATAATTGCTCATAAGGAAAAGTTTCAGAAATGGGTAAAATATCTTCATCTCTTACCAACCTACTCAAATGATTTGCTACTAAATTTTTTGCACCTTTTCAATCCTTTATTGTCAAATCAAACCCTTAAAGTAGTAGAATCCATCGTATCATCCTTGGTTTAGACGCCTTTTTTGCCAAAAGATATTTCAATGCTGTTGGTTAGAGTACACAATAACTTTAGAGCCAAGAAAATAAGATCTAAATTTATCTAAAGCAAAAACAATTGTTAAAAGCTCTTTCTCAGTTGTAGAATAGTTGCATTGTGTAGTATCCAATGTTCTCAAAGCATAAAAGATAACATGACTTTGTTTCTCAATCTCTTAACCTAAAATAGGCCCCACTGTATAATTGTTAGCATTGCACATGATCTCAAACGAAAATCCCAATTTGGTGGCTAAATAATATGTGTACTTGTTGATAATGCCTTGAGTTTGTCAAAAGCTTCCTAGCATTCCTTTCCAAAGTCAAATGGAATCTCTTTTTGTAAAATCTTTGATAATGGTATTACAATATTGGAAAATTCTTTAATGAATCTGTGGTAAAATCTTACATGTACAAGAAAAGATTGAACTTCCTTAGCATTTGTAGGGTAAGGTAAGTTCACAATTAAATCCACTTTTGCTTTATCAACTTCTATGCCCCTGGATGAAATCACATTTCCAAAAACAATGCCTTGATCTACCATAAAACGACGTTTTTTATAATTTAACACCAAATTCGTTTTAATGCATCTTTTAAGAACCTTAGATAAATGATTTAAATAACCATCAAATGAATCTCCATAAATAGTGAAATCATCTATGTATACTTCAATGCAATTCTTAATATACTCAGAAAATATACTCATTATGCATCTTTGTAATATATCTGGAGCATTACAAAAACCGAATGACATTCTCCTAAAATTATATGTTCCAAAAGGACATGTGAATGTTGACTTTTCTTGATCCTCATGAACAATTGCTATTTGGTAGTAACTTGAAAAACCATCCAAAAAGGAAAATTATAATTTAACAGTAAGTCTTCTAAAATTTGATCTACAACATGTAATGGGAAATGGTCCTTTATAGTAGCTAAGTTAAGCTTTCTAGAGTCTATGTACATTCACTACCCATTTTATACCCTTATTGGTACCAATTCATCAATCTAGTTTCGTATCACTATTATACCAATTTTCTTGGGCATAACACGCACTGGGCTCACCCATTCACTGTTTGAGATTGGATAAATTATACATACATCTAAAAGTTTTAAAATCTCTTTCATTACCACATCTTTCATTGTTAGATTGAGTCTTCCTTAGGGTTCTCATTTTGGTTTAGCATTCTCATTTAACAGAATCTTATGCATGTAAATTACCAAGTTGATGCTTTTTATGTCCACTAAAGTCCATCCAATTGCAGTTTTGTACTCTTTAAGTAGTGTTACTAATTTTTTCTCTTGCCCTTTAGTCAACTTTTTTGAAATGATCACAGTTAACGACTCTCTATCGCCCAAATAGGCATATTTTAGGAGATCAGGTAAGGCCTTCAATTCTATCTTCGGAGCCTGCAAAACAAAAGGTAGCATTTTCTTGTGATTTATAGTTAATTGGGGTTTGGTTGTGTGTAAGTTTTACTTATTAACCCCTAATAATCTGCATGCGTACGGTTCGTTCGCATAGTACCAAAGTTATCGATCCCACGAGGATGGAACTAATCTAATCCTATAATTTAAGGCCAAAAAAAATAACAGAAATCCAAGATGCAACGAAACTAATACAAGAATTTAATTCAATCAATCAAATTAAAAATCAAACATGAAAATACTAATTATTTAACAATTTGCAACACACCCAAGAATCAATCGAATGAAATTACCAATTGAGAGAAAGGATATTTTACCTATCTTTAATGCTAACCTAACTAATTATGAATTATTAGATTGTTGGTTCTAAGACTATCCTAGGGTTGATTACTCTCTCTCGAGTTACAACCATTAACCCTAATCAAATTATGGAGGATGCAATCTCTCAATTCACATCCTATCCAAAGCCTTAATTAGTTCTGAAGTTCTCTAATAAACTATCGAAAATCTATACAAGATCACTCTCTGCACAAATTATCAATATGATTTAATTCTAGTTTCTATTAAATCACCCATCTCTCGTTAGTCCAATTTAATCGTTTTTCATTCAATTCACCCTCTCAGTTTATTATCGAATTATGCAAAAGCAGAATCAAACCACAAAATATCCAATAAACACATAAACAATTAGATTCTCATTAATTTAAGAATAAAATTTCGAAGGTGAGTTTATAACATCCTCGAAATTCTATATCCTATCATTAACTGTTCAATTCAATTCTATACAATAATAAAATTGAAAAGAATAGGAAATACAATCTAAAATTGATGACGGGAGGTAGTGATGTCGAGAAACCTCTTAATCTAGGAAATACTTCGAGTCAACTTCTTCTCCTCTTCTCTCTTCCTTCTTCACTTCCTCTATCTTTTGATGATCTCTCTCTAGCGTTTCTTAAGGTAACTGATGCAAAAAGCTCAATTCTCTACCTCTTTTTGTTCTTTTTATATCCTCTTGTATTTTGCGTAACCTTAGGATTTTTTTGGGGTCTGAAAGATCCAAAAATTCCTTTGAAACTTAAAGTTCGTGAGTGTCTGCACATCTAACTGACGCAGGCCACGATCGTGGCTCACATCTGAACCTTCTGTCACGATCGTAGCATGCAGGCCACAATTATGGGCCATCCCCAGGGCTTCTGTCACGATCGTGGCCTGACATGTCACAATTATGGGCTGTTGTTTCAGCCTGAATGTCTCCGAAACTTCTCCGTTCTTCGATGTTGACCCTAAAACACTAGCAAACACATCAAGGTACCTCAAAAATATAATATTTAAGCTCAAAGACTTGTACTAACTCATAAAACACTTAAAGCATAAATAATTAACAAAATAAAACAATTTTAACCTAAACACATACTAAATGATTGAATTAATGGCTAAAAATATATCAAACTATGCCCTAAAATACAATGCAATTTACACTTATCAATAGTAAGTTTGACATTCAAAGTTTGTGAATCTATTAGTATTGTTGATAATGGTTCTACAACTTCACAAGTTTCATCAACTTGCTCATCTTTTTTCTATTTACCTTTAAGCTCTAACTCATCTTCAATGTTTTCTTCTTTAAACATATCTTGCACAAATGAATCCATAATATCCATATGATAAACATATTGGAAATCATTAGGGTACTTCATTATTTCAAAAATATTAAACTGTATTATTTCTCCATCAAAATCAAAGAAAAGACCACCCTAATACACATCAATTTTTATTTTAGCCGTCTTTATAAATGGCCTACCTAACAAAATCAAAGCTGAATGTTCAACACTATCTCTATCCATTTACAAGATGTAAAAATTCACTGGAAATACCAAACCTATAACTTGGACTAAAACATTCTCAATAACTCTAATAGAACACACATATGAACGATCAGCTACTTGAATAATCACATTAGTTTCTTGTGAATAATTCATAT
Source organism: Erythroxylum pedicellare (assembly GCA_027563575.1). Classification (NCBI taxonomy): domain Eukaryota; kingdom Viridiplantae; phylum Streptophyta; class Magnoliopsida; order Malpighiales; family Erythroxylaceae; genus Erythroxylum; species Erythroxylum pedicellare. The sequence continues at coordinate 19,748 of JAOQMP010097821.1, forward strand.
TTAAAGCTTAGTAAATTGAGTATGATATGAAATTAATAGATGCACATGAGTCTAGCATGGCATGCTCAATTTTCTTATTAGCAATAGCACATTGAAGTGTAAACATACATGAATCTTTGCATTTTTCTGGTAATTTTCTATTTATCACGACTAATACATTCTTACCCATAATTATTCTCTACTTTTCTTTCAACTTCCTTTTATTTATGCATAGCTCTTTCAAGAATTTTGCATATTTTATAACTTGCTTGATTGCTTCTAGAGTATATTGATTTATACCTTTTAAAGGTTTCTACGATCTCTCTTTCATATTCATCTTCTTTTGGTTTAGCTAACTTGCTAGGAAAAGTGGTACATGTGCATTAATTGATATCGATGAACATAACTTGAGCTGGAAGTGTGGCTTTCTTTTCTCCATCATCATTCTTTTCTACCTTTATTGGTAAGGAAGATCCTAATTGAATGTCCTTACCACTTCTTAAAGTCATTACACTCACATTCTCCTTAGGATTCAATACCGTTTGGGAAGGTAATTTGCTTGATGCTTGCACTTCCAATTTACTTATAGAGGTGGCTAATTGAGTAATATAATTTCCTAAGTTTTGAAAGCTTTCTCTTATTACCTACTGAAATCGTCAAGTAATAGTAACAAGTGCCTTACCAATTTCATCTAAAGACATACTGGAACTTGAAGATTGAGGTTGGACATATGTAGGGGCTTAAGATTGTTTAAAATTGTTAGGTTGATATTGTTGTTGCTGTCCTTAATTTCTATAGTCAAGTTTGAATGGTCCCTCCATCTTAGATCATAGTGATTGAAAAAAGGGTCATATTTTTGTTAAGGTTGGCCAGGAAATCCTTTATTACATTAGCTTCTTATAGGGAGTCTTGTTGTATTGTAAGGCATATATCTGTAGGATGTACAGAGAATAAGCGTATTCTGTACACTGTTGTCAATTACAATTGACCTACATCCATTTGATGAACTAAAAAAATTAAATCTAAAATTTTATCCTCAAGGTGCATGTTACTTATCTCAATAACATGCTTAACAACTCCATCCATCCTCATCCCAAACTAATGAGAATTGTTGACCATAATTGATATTAATTATCTGGCCACCTTAGGTGTTTTATTTACCAAAGCTCCTCTTCTAGCTGTATCGACCATATTTCGATCCATTGGCAATAGTCCTTCATAAAAGTATTGAATCAAAAGTTGGTAAGGAGTTTTTTTTTAATTTTGGAAACTAGCATATAATTCTTTAAATCTTTCCTAATATTCATATAAAGTTGCTCTAGTAATTTGTCTTATCCCATATATATCCTTTCTGATATTCGTTGTTTATGATGCAGGAAATAACATCTCTAGAAACGTTCCTTTCTTCTCATCCCATGTTTTCACTAAGTGAGGAGGAGGATAATATAGCCAATCTTTTACCTTATCTTTCAATGAGAATGGAAAGGCCCTGAGATTAATTTGTTCTTCTGTCACCCCTTGTGGCTTCATTCAATAGCAGACAATATGAAATTCCTTCAGGGTTTATGTGGATCTTCACCTATAGGACCATGAAAAATAAGGAGTAAGTGAATCAAACCATATTTTAATTCAAAATCTACCTCAACACCTGGAGGTTGTATAGGTTGTTGATTCAAATTCGGTGCTACTAACTCCCTCAATGTTCTAGGGTTAAGATTTGTCATCTTTTCTTCCACTTCTTGAAATTAGAGTCTTCACCAATTATTAGATCTATTTTAACTTTCACTTTTGAAAGCGAAAAACTACTTTCTTAGTCTCTTTTTTTAAGCGGCATATTGTCTTCTCAATTTCTAAATTATATTATAAGTTACCTGTCTAAGAAACACGAGTCATACAAGATAAGAGGTTAACAATAACCATAAACTAGCGTAAAGAAACTAAGAAACAAAAATATTTCCCTGACAATGATGTCAAATTTTGATTGGATTGTTGAAGCTCCTAATAATTCTAATTCTTTAACTTTTTGTGTTTGTCGTGAATCAAGTCGAATCCCAAGAGAACTAAAAACTAGTTTCTTAATTTCAATTAATAAAATAAAGTGGGTGGTTTTCATTTAATTACTAATTAACTAAAATTAATAAGAATTCCAAATTAAATCAACTGAATATAAAAGTGAGAAATTTAAGAATACATAACTCCGATTCAAGGGAATGATCTCGTCTAATTGTAACATTGATCATTGGTCTAAAAAAATATTTGTCACAATTCAAGCAATTAGTCTGAAACATATTAGGATAACCATAATAAGTCTTAAATTTTCATAAATTAATTGATTCAAAACCATCATCTAAACCAAAACTTACCATCTATTGATTGAGTGTGATAACATTCCATATCAGTTAAATGATAGCAATAACGTTAGTGAAAAAGATTAAACCCTAAATTAATTAAAAGATATAATTGACATTATTCAACTTAGTTTTCTTGTTTATCATAAAGTTAAATATGTAAATTCATAAAGAACCTATTTTGCTACTTGTACCAGTCCCTACTGACAATTATGGATCATTGAATTCATTGATAGTGATAGAATAATCAACATTAAATTAAATTTTCAGATCAATCAATATTAATTATTTATAAAATATAAGAACTCAAAACAAGAAATACTTGAGATAAAACATGAATAAAAGTTAAGAACAAAACCTCACAAAGTTACAACTGGAGTCTTAAATCTCTTTGAATCAGAATAATTGAGCTTAGCTATATATGACTTTTGCTTTAATACCAAAAATAGAAGAAAGATGAAAGAATGAGAGAAAAGTAAAAAGAAACAATTGATTCTTTTGAGAGGTGGCGAACATCCCTTTTATAGTGGTTTCCTACTCTAAACCTAATCCTATCCTATCTTGCAAAGATGCTTATCTAAACTTATCCCAACCCCTTCATGATAGGGATAGAAGGAAGTTTCCTACTTAAACTTTAATTCTTCAAGTAAATCTGACATTTTTCTTTATCTTCTCTTATCCATGTAACAATCTTTTCACTTTATTCAAAATTCATTATTATCACCAATAGTGTCCCAATTTAATGCAATCTCCATTTTTCATCTCCTAAACTAAAACAATCATTAAATTTTCCTATTTAAGTACCAAAATAAATCTAGAAAAAGGAGATAATATCAATTAATATAACAAGACAACATCTTATCAACATTTTATTATGGGTTCAAGGATTAGTTAATTGTCTTTGTATTCTTTTTTATCATAAATTATCTTGAACTTATTAGAAAAGTATTCTTATCCTTGCTTAATTTTAATACTTTTATCTCCTTATTTAATTAGTTCTCATTAAATTCATACATTTTACAAAATAATTTAATTCTTCTTATTTGTGAGAAATCAAATAGACATGAACATACTAAGATAATTATTTATAGAAGTGTTGACATACATAGTTTCATGCCGTTCCCTCATATTCATTGGATTATGTATCTCTAAACGAATTAATTGCAATTTTCCCTTTGTAAATTATTTTCTTGACATTTTACCGTCTAAACAATGTCGCAAATGGATATATCTACTTAATTTAAATTATCTAAAAAGCCTTATTTAACTAATTGGATTATTCAATTTTAAACAATGTGACAAATTCTATCATGTCAAAGAATTATATTGTAATTGAAATTACTATATGTAAATAAGGAATTACTTATGTTACTAATTTTATATACAATGTATATTATAATAAATCCATCCAATATAAATCCATGACCATAACAAATGGTCTTAAGATAGAAATCCATTCCATCACTCTAGACGTTTACATTAAATATATGTTTAATTAATACCAATACAGAATTTAGATTTTGTTGAGTCTTTGGAGTAAACAACATTTTATGTAGGATTAAGGGTTGATCATCACACATGTCTAACTTACAGGTGTCAATCCCTTGACAACAACTCTTAAGTTGTCATTTATATAATTCCATCATCTTTCATATGAGATTTTTCATAATTCTATGAAAGTAGTCCTATCTTTGGCTATATAGTTTATTACTCGTAAGTTTACAATCCTCAAAGGATGACTATCAATTATAAAAACAAAAAGAGAGACTTATATAGAAAAATATTAATAGTAAAAGGTTGAACCTTTTTAGACTCTCTATAATCACGAATGAAATGAACCTTATTTCCATAATTGTAACACTTCACTCTTTTCATGTTTTTCTTCTTGAAAGGAAGTTTTCTTTTCCCATGTTAGTTCCACTTGGTTTACTTAGATGTTTGAGCATTGTAGCCATTTTTCTTAGCTTTTTTTTTCATTTGAGCCTACAGTGATGTTCATGTTTCTTATTGGTAGCTCTAATTAAAGCTAAAAGTGACTATATATACCTCATAAGTTATTTTAGAAGCATTAAGGAATTTTATTTCTAATACAAGATGTCTCGTAGCATCCTTTATCATCTTGATGATCTTATACGAGTCAGATACATTTTCATATGCTCCAACTCTGAGAAAAAGAATGGATAACTATCTACACGTAATGTTCATTAGATAACTCATAACCAACATCTTACAACTTAGTTATCATGTATAACATATGCTTTAAATTATTTTATATTGCGTGATTAGGTTGCTTCTTATATATGTCAAACTTGATAATAAGTGACCTCAATTTAGTTGCTAAGGTGCCTCCAAATTCAAGTAGACAAAGAGGATCATATGACCTTAATAGTCTAATGCTTTCTAAACTCACACATAATGTCTCTCTCCATACTACTCAACAAGAAAATACAAGCCAACAAGTTTTTCTTTCCTCGTATCTTATATGCATCATAGTCAATTTTATATTAGACTATATTGCCATCCTCAGGAATATTTACGGTTATGTTCGATGGTTCTATAGTCTCTTAATCTTCTAACATATATTGGATTTTCACGCTCCAAGTTTTATAATTATCGCCATTCAACTTTTTGCCTTTATTAAGCTCAACAACAATGTTCTTTAATGTAGTAGTCATATTTGGAACATTAAATTTCTACATTAAGTTAAAAAAAGACATACAGGTAATTTAATTTCATATCATGTAAATACACACTTTTTATAAATAAGATCAATAATTAGTTTCAATTTTTTATGATCATAAAATTATCAATCATTATTTATATAAAAATTGAATACCAATTACAATACTTGAGTTTTTTTGCACACATAACATATGTAAAACAAATAATAAGGATGATAACAAAACAAGTTTGATTAGATATAGATTGGTATAAAATAAATGACATATAATTAAATACAATGTATAAAATGTTAGTACAAAACACGTGCATACTTAGCTAAAAAATAAATGGCAACACATTATACATATGGCAACATATTACTTAAATAATCTTTAGACAACCCCAATCTAGATGATACATGACCTAAATATAATAAACCATACATGGGATATAGTTAACTAATGGACATGGTAGAGTTCTCAAAGAATGATATGAGATAGCTTTAATTATTTCGATAGGGAACCCTATATGTTATAAAGTCTTGATTAATTCTCTTTATTTATTTTCTCACAAAAAATAACATTACTAACAATCTATATTATTTTTTTCTTAGCTGATTCCAAATTCCAATTTATGCTTAAAATTTCATCTTTAATTATGATAGTTTTAAGAGTAAGGTTTTATACTCACTTTACCATTTTTAAAGGCCAAACAATCACCAACAAATAATTTTTTAATTACATTATTAATATAAATATAATATCATTATAAATATTCTCTAGGCAATAATTATATATGGAATAACTATTTTAGCATGATGATGACATGCTTCAACTATTCAACAATACATAGAAGTCTGAATGTCCTCTTAATATCATATGACGATGACATGGCTCACCTATTGGAGAGAAAATTTATACCTTTTCCTCATTATAAGAAGAAAAATCACATGCTTGGTTCTTGCTAGTTAGGCTCAATTTGAAGTTTAGGGCTTGTAACTAGATGGGGCATCATGAAAAGATATGTAAGAGTAAAGGAAAAGAGCCAATATAACATGCAAAGATACCCAAAAAAAAAAAAGGAACAAGAAGCTAAAGAAACTCTCTCTATTTACACCAACAAGTATTTTTAACTTATGGATTATAAGTATATATGTCACATGGCATAGGATGAGTCTTTTTTCAAAATCTCTGATAAGAGCTACCAAAGGAAATTTTTAATAGGCAATGGTGCTCTCCTAGGAGTGAAAGCAAGAGGATATATTATTGTTCACTTTAATATATATCAAGCTAATAACTGAAGTACTTATAATGTCTAGTCTTGATGAAAATATACTAAATTTTGATTAGTTAATTAAAAAACTTATTGTAAGCAATGATAAGGGTGAATGTGTGATAATTGAATTTAAAGAAATTGAATTGATGACAGTTTAAATGAAGAAAAAGCCTTTTTAGTTGATTTGAATGTTAAAACTAAATTTATTGGAAGTATAAATCCATAATTTAGTTGTTTATATTAGTGAGTCTATAATATAAAATAGTAGAATAGCACATGTTAATGATAGTTTATAGAAAAAAATGAATGAGAATTATGTTGTGCAAGGTCTTCTCAAGGAGACAAAAACTAGTGAAGTCTTTTAAGCATTCCAACTTGAGAAGCAAGGAAGATTTCCTTTTGAAAATGCTTATTGAAGAGTTAAAGAGAGGTTGGAAATACTTCATAATGATGTATATAGACATATGAGTGAAATCCTATTAAATGGAAGCAAATTTTTCTTACTACTTATTGATGATTATATTTGATACATTTAAGTTTTTTTTCTTGAATCACAAGAACGGGATGTTTTAAGAATTCAAAAAACTAAAAAGCAAGAATAGAGAAAGTAACAAGTTTCTCACAGAAGCAACTAAGGTCTTATAATAGTTCACAATATTTTTCCAAGAAGTTTAAAAAATTTGTGCTAAAAAGAGAATCAATCACTAATTGATAATTCCATATAGTTGTCAGTAGAATGAAGTAGTAGAGAGGGAAAGTAGAAGTATTATAAATATAGTAACGAGTGTGATGGCTAAAAAAGAAGTACCAAAGAAGTTTTGAACATAAGGACCGAATATCTCAATATATTTATTAAACATGCTACAACCTAAGACACTGAAAGGTAGAGCACTAAATGAAAAATAGTTTGGTAACTTACCTTTTGTTACAAACCTTTAAGAAATCTTTGATATATACATGTTCTTGATGCTAACAGGAAAAAATAGACAATAAAGTTGAAGTTAGAATTTCCTAGGATATAATTTCAAAAGTAAAGAGTCTTCAATATTATAACAAGTAATATTTAAATAAGTCAAGATATAGTAGTTGATGAATTGGCCAAACCAAATTGGCAACAACTACTAGTTGATGAAGTTCAAGATCTTAAAACTGACTCTTTACTAGTTCATAATATGAAAGAGGTTCTAGAGGAAGCTTATGATGAGTGTGACACTAAAATCTTAATTAGGGGAATAACTCTTTAGGAAAAAATCATGAAAGAGTACATCTAGTAATTGTTGAGCTAATAACCTATACTAAGACAATAACTAGGAAAGAATGAGTTGTAGCTATGGAAGAGGAAATCTCTATTATAAAAAGTATGAAACATGGTTTTTGGTGGAAATAACAACAACTTAAAAAGTACTTCTAGTCAAATATATTTTTAGAAATAAAGTTCATTATGAAGGATCAACTAATAAGCTTAAAGTAAGGCTAAATCTAAAAAGGTATCTTTAATAACATGGAGTTGATTACTTTGAAATGTTTGTACTAGTTGCTAGGCATGACATTATAAAGTTATCAGTAAAATTAGTTGCTAAATTTGACTGAAGGTTATATCATCTTGATGGCAAGTTAGCATTTTTAGATGGATTTATAAAGGAAGTCATATATATAGAGTAATATGAGGGCTTGAACACTAATCGAAGGAGAATGAAGTATACTTACCACATAAAGCTCTTTATAACTTTAAAACAAGCCTTAAGAGCTTGATACAATAAAATGGATAATTACCTAATTAAGAAAGGGCTTAGAAGAAGTGAAAATGAAGCTACTCTCTTTGTGTTACTTGAAAAAAAATATATGAAGTTGATTGTGTTCTTATATGTAGATAATTTGTTGATTATTGGTGGCGAAGTATATGAATTCATTCAAACAAAAAGTGAAGTTGAATTTAAGATGTTTAATTTGAAAAAGTGCATTACTTTTTTAGAACAAAGATTGAGTAAGTTGAAGATTACATATTCATTAATTATTCAAAATATGCAGAAGTTGTCTTTGAAAAGTTCAACATAAATAAGCTTAAGCCATTAGCTTACCCTTGTATTATAAAGTCAAAATTATTAAGTGCAGATGGTGAGGAGAAGGTTGATGCAACCTTGTAAAGAATTTTAATTAGGAATATATTGTATTTGACAACTACAATACCAGATTGATGTATGCAACTAGTTTATTATCAAGATAAATGCAAGAACCAACTAAAATTTAGTGTGATACAGCCAAAAGGGCTATAAGATAATATGAGAGTAATATTAGACTATAGGTTAATCTACAAGAAGGAAGAAAGCATTATTTTAATAGGGCATGTTGGAAATGAATGAGTTGGTTTTTGATTCAAGGAGTATTTCTAGCTATATTTTTTCTTTTGGTAGCGGTATGTTTACCTGGCATTAAAAAAAGAAATTATTACTTGTTCCTTAACTAAAAAAGAATGTGATGCAAGAGTTAGTGCCTTGAATCAATATATATGGTTAAGAAAGTTTTTGGCTAATCTTAAAATGAAACAAAAGGGTGTTACTTCTCCTTACATTAATAATAAGTCTATTATATCTATTGTAAAGAATCACATTCAATATATAAGAAGTAAGTATATTAAAATCAAAGTTCATGCTATTAGAGGAGGAAAAAAAAAAGGAGGGAGAAGATTAGATCATTGTTTCTAAAGGAGCAAGTGGTAGATATATAATATCTAAGGGTTTACTTAGGGATAAATTTATTTATCTAAGGTGCAACTGTAATTTGTTTTAGGAAATACTTTAAAGAAGAGTGTTGGAGTTAATATATTTCCATGAAACATGAATACCATCTTTCCCTCCAAGTTCAATTCAATATTGCTTTTGATAAGTTTATAGGAGAACATGGTGTCAAATATATCCATCTACTTTTTTATAGATGCTTTGTTATGTGACACAATGTCTAAGTAACTTTGTATCAAATCATATACTTAATAACTATTTAGAAGAAAACGATATAAGGCATGGTTGTATACCTCATTATATCTTCTTCATCACATAGAACAAATTGTAAGATGGTCATATTTGATGTCATATTCTTTACTACAAGCGTTCAAAGAAGAACATATCGTGGAATATAGTCATGTATCAAAACATGTCCATTTTGATGAACTTAGATAACAATATTTTAATCTTTTTATGATATTTATAATAAATAAATCATTTTGTCAAATTATTATTTCAATACTAGCAAGATGATTTGTGTTGATATGTCTCTTTTGTTAGTTGTAATGCTTGTATTATTATGATAGACTTAGCCTATCGATGATGTTTATTAGATTTTCATTTTTTGTCTTCATGAATTATGATATTTTTCATGTCATGACATCGTATATACCTTGTAATTTACTTCATCTTGATCTTGTGTAATTAGATATTTGTATGGAATGAAAATCAAGAAATAGGCTACTCTTATTAGTTAGTCTTGTTTTTACTATTCAACCAGAAGTAGTAGGTGATTATAGTTTTAAATTTTTTTAAAGAAGACCATACTAATGATTTTGGCTTGCTTCTCCCACATGATAAGAAACAAATATGGACTTCAAAAGGTTCATTATAAGGGTTAAGTTGTTCCTAGAAACTTGGCTTCTACCTACTTAATATCAAAACTAATACAGTGAAATGCTTAGAAGGATTTGTAATACGTAACGGTACCTTAGCTATGTATCCTGGATTGAACGTGAAAGGGGGAAAAATGAAGAAATACGAAAAGTACCTGATTTTGGTCTCCGTAACTTCAAATGAGCTTTTCGAAGCCGAAATGAGTGCGAATCCATCGCTGTCTTCATGAGAACTACTCCCCGGATGCGGGTAAAGTCTTTTTCACAGTTTTCTCAAAATGTAAGCTCTCTTAACGGGTCAGAGAAACCTTATGCTTATGATTGATATATGAGCAACTGCAGGAGACCTGAACCTTTATATATAGCATCCACATTAGGCTTTCCCATCACAAGACTAATATGGGTACGGTCTATACTGATTGAGATCCATTTTTTACCCAGACTTTAACCCGTTGATTTAGATCATTTATTAGGCCTCTTTATTATCTTTATCTAGATCAAATTGTGTAACTTAATAGATAAGTTATTGAAAAACTAAAAAATGTAATTAATAGTTGTCCAACTTTATGAGAATGGACAAAATTGCCCAACATTCTCCCTCTTGGACAAGTATTAATTGCAGTTTTGACTCAAGTTTAAAAACTCGATTAAGTCACGCTACTAAATTAGTTGACTAGGTTTAAAAACAAACATTTGATCCAAAGATAACGAAAGTCCATCATTCCATCTTATAAGGTTTTCGATACCGAAAAGTATTAAATGTATGTGTCATATGCGACACAGATCAAATACAATCACGTATACCTAATACCTCACTAACATGAATGGGAAATGAAGTGTGGCAAACTAGGATGATACCTTTATGATCTAGATTATATCATCTTCGTTTGTAGGTCTCAATTTCTCCAACATTATGCTAAATTGCATTAGAGAAATCATATTTTATCTCACTGAATGCTAAACAACATTAGAGAAACCTTGTTTCCTCTCACCAAATGCTAAACTACATTAGAGAAAACCTTTATGTTCTCCAACTGAATGCTAAATTGCATTAGAGAACCTTTATGGGATTAAAATTATATCCCCCTATATCATGTCAAACTTTATGGATATCCATTAAAAACCGTATATGTTAAATGAC
>JAOQMP010097848.1:0-15494 GCA_027563575.1 Erythroxylum pedicellare
TTCTTGATTTCTTGATTCTTGTAGAAACAGTTATTTAGTTGAGTTCTGTAACTAACTCAAACTAGTTAACCGTTCGATGTAGTATCGGTTCTTCATCTTAGTTTTTCTTCCATCTTAGTTTTGCTTCTGCTTCGTCTTACTTTCTTTCGTCTTACTTTTGCTTCGCTTCTTCTTACTTTTGCTTCCACTTCGTCTTACTTTCGTTTCTGCTTTGTCTTACTTTCTTTCGTCTTACTTTCTACTTCTGCTTCCGTCTCACTTTCTTTCGTCTTATTTTTGCTTCCTCTTTGTCTTACTTTTGCTTTCGCTTCGTCTTACTTTCGTTTCCGCTTCCGTCTCACTTTCTTTTTTCTTACTTTTTGTTTCCGCTTCCGTCTCATTTTCTTTTGTCTTACTTCTACTTCTGCTTCGTCTTACTTTTGCTTCCGCTTCGTCTTACTTTTGTTTTCGCTTTCGTCTCACTTTCTTTCTAATCAAAACGATTCAATAATTTTTAATATTATTATTATTTAAATGTCATCAAAATTATTAGACATGAAGTCATTTTAACTTAACAGAGTGTCTGAGGAGTCATAGGTTGTTGCACTATTATTAGCTCAAATGGACTTTAATTGATGGATTTGTTTCTTTGCAAGTTATAGGAGTATTGGGCCACGTCAAGTAGCTTTAGCCCAATATTACTGGTTGGCACTTACAAAGTGTCTCAAGTAGAGCTCCAGTAAGGCATTGACTCTTTTGGTTTGGCCAACAGTTTGTGGATGGAAGCTTATCGAAAAGTGGAGTGTCGAACCCATAAGCTTGAATAACTCAGTCCAAAATCTCCCAGTAAAGCGCGAGTCTCGATCACTAATGATAGATTGTGGTAAAACCCAGTATTTCACCACATGATTGAAGAAAAGCCTCATAGTATCCTCGGTAAAGCATGCTTGAGGTGCAACGATGAAGGTTACATATTTGGAAAACCTATCCACCACTATAATGATAGTGCCACAACCTTCGGACTTAGGTAAGCTTACTACGAAATCCATACTTATGCTTTCCCATGGCCTCTCGGGTGTGGGTAACGAATCCAATAACCTAGCGATATACTTATGCTCAACTTTGTCTTATTGGCATACAAGGCAAGTCTTCATATATCATTCCACTTAATCCCTCATTTGAAGCCAATAGTATGTTGTATTCAATAAGGCTCGAGTGCGTCATTGCCTTGGATGACCCACCCACGGAATGTCATGGCATTCCTTGATGAGATTCTTCCTTAATCTTCCCTATTTTGGCATGTACAAGCGACGCCTCTTGGTGTAAAGAAAGCCATCTTCTTCCCAAAACTGCTTAGTCTTCCCATCCACGGCTAAGAATTGAAGTTGCCTTGAAACCATATCTTACTCCATGCCTCTTTTATTAAGTCGAGTATCTCTCCTTGGAGCTTGGTCACAGAAGCTAGCGAGGCCTTTCTCTTAAGTGCATACACCACAACGTTAGCTATCCTGAGCTTATACTCAAACTTATAATCAATCTCAGCAAGAAAATCTTACCAATGGGCTTGCTTGGGACTTAGCTTCTTTTAGGTTAGGATATTATCCGTCTTTACTACAAACTTGTACCCAAGTAAGTAGTGCCTCTAAGTGCACAAGCAATGGATGATGCTCGTCATCTCCTTCTCTTAGACGGTATACCTCTTCTCAGTAACATTGAGCTTATGACTCACGCAGGCAATATGATGCCTATTTTGCATCAAAACCCCTCCTATTGCAAAGTCAGAGGCATCGGTGTATACCTCAAATGGTTTAAAGCAATCGGTCAATTCCAAAACGGTTCCTTTATGATTGCACCTTTTAAACTTATCAAAGCTTGTTGGTATTGCTTATCCTACTCCCACGTCTTGCCTTTCTTGAGTAAATTGGTGAATGGAGTGGCTATGGTAGAGTATCTTATAAAGAACCGCCTATAATAGTTAACAAGACCAAGAAAAGATCAAGCTCACTCACCTTGGTTGGAGGCTCCTATTCTTGAGTAGCCTTCACCTTTGCTTCATCCATATAGCTTGCCATCCTTGATCATGTGGATGAGGAAATGGACTTTTTGTGTGGAAAATGAGCACTTCTCATTCTTCACGTATAGCTCATTTTCCTTGAGAACTTGGAACACAACTCATAGGTAGTCAACATGCTCCTTGAGTGTGTTGCTATAAACAACTATGTCATCCAAATATACCACCACAAATTGATCTAAGTATGGATGAAAAATCTTTTTCATGAGAGTAGAAAATGTTACCGGTGCGTTGGCAAGACTAAAGGGCATGGTACGCATGTAGTCTTTAGCTCATCACCTTCTGCAATCCTTACTTGATAATATCCTGACCTCAAGTTAAGCTTGGTGAGGTATCATTCTCCTCTGAGTTGGTCGAATAAGTTAGCCATTAACGGTATAGGGGACTTGTTCTTGATGGTTACCTTATTTAGCGCCCTATAGTCGATGTATAATCGTAGGGAGCCATCATGCTTCTTTTGGAACAATATGGATGCTCCAAATGTTGCCTTTGAAGGTTGGATGAATCCTACGTCAAGTAACCCTTTGAATTGTTTCCTTAACTCCTCTAACTTTGATGGAGACATACGATATGGTGCCATTGCAGGTGGTTTGACATCTGGTTCCAACTCAATTCTATGATCCACCTCCCTTCTTGGTGGAAGTCTCTTTGGTAGCTCTGGTGGCGTAACATCTTTAAAATTGTCCAAGACTTATGAAACCTCCCTTACTAAGAATGGCTCTCTTTTTTGTTTTCATAAAGAATGGAAAGGTATGTGGTGTAAAGCTGAAAATTGTTTAACACTGGAGTTAGGCTTGGCCACGGTTGGAATCATGCTTAGTCCTCCATCCATTATACGGACTGATTTGTAGCAAGGTAAAGGGATGAAGTTGAATTGTCTTAATAATTCTATACCTAGCACAATTATAAAGTCATCTTAAGGAACAATGGAGAAGTTGATCTTCCCTTGCCATATACCAAGACTAACTTCCATGTCTCAAGCCGTGCCTTCCAAGGTTTTTGCCTCGATATTGACCATCTTGAGCCACCCTTGCCCATCTTCTCATTTAAAGCCAAGCCTTATGGCCTCTTCCTTATTGATGAAGTTGCGGGATGCGTCGGTGTCAATCATGTTTTATGCATCCTTACCATTTATGCTAGTTGTCACATACATGAGTGATCGGTCCTTTGCTTGGAAGCGGTGACAAGGTTGTCCTTTAATAAGTTAAGCAATTGCAAGCAACCAATATGTGTTTGTTTTTGGTTCTCCCTCACCTCGAGCATAGTGTTAAGAGACTTTCTCTTTAGACAATCCCTTACCTAATATGGACCATCACAAAGGAAGCATTTGTCTTTTGGCTTCATTTCCTTACTTCCCTTCTTTATATCCTTGCTTGGTTGTCCCTTCTTAGATGGCTCCCTACTTTGTGGGGCCTTTTAGAACTTGACTTCCCCACCTTTGCTATTATTAAATTTTGGTTTAGGGTTATAGGACTTACCTGACCTAAACTCCATGAGTGTCTCCACAGTGGTGAGAGCAAAAGAGATGTCTTGTACCCCATAAAGTTAAAGCTCTTGTGACATCGTTATAGCCCATTTATGAAATTAAAGCGAAGGTCCCCCTCGCTCATATTTAGGATTTGAAGCATTAGGACGTAGAACTCCTCCACATATTCACGAATTGAGCAGGTGTGCTTTAATTCCTTCATGCATTTTCTTGCTTCGTGAGTAACATTCCCGGGATAGAATTGTTTCTTTAATTCATTTCTTAGTTCTTCCTAAAGGTTGATAGAGCATGATTCTTTCTTTATTTCTTCATGCTTTCTACCCACTAAATAGCCACAAGGTTAGTAAGGTAAAGGGTTGCAGTGTTTACCTTTTGTTTTTCATCTTGAAGATCCAACGCCTCAAAGTAGCATTCCTTATGCCACATAAAGTTGTCTAACTCATTGGCATCCCTCTTGCCACTAAACTCCTTAGGCTTGGGGACTTCCACCCTCGGAGTGGTGACAACTTATGGTGTGGCAATGGTGCCACTAGTGACCAGCCGCTTACACAACATTATGTCCTCACGTGTCTCTTCTAAACCTTTCATGAGCTCATCCACTTGAGCTTGTAATAGGGACAAGAATTCAAGTACCTTTGCTTGAAATGTAGCATTCTCTTGATGCTATATCTTTATGTTGGCCTCGTGGATGCTTTACATGCTTCCTCGAAGCTCCTACCCTTGGTCATCCACATAACCATCAAGCTCCTACATACTTTGCTCCACACAATCAAGACACTCCCCAGTGTTGACCACGGCCAACTCCACCTTTTCCACAGTGGTCTCTATGGAAGCAAGAATGTCGCGAGACTTAGAGCATGCATGTGCCCTTCTTGGCACCATGGGCTCCTCCTCCGTTTCCCTCACCTCTTCCAATATGATGTTAGATGAAGACATGTTAGTAACCTTTCAAGAATGTAGGCTTTGATACCATTTGTCATGGACTTGCTTGAAACCTCTCAAGACTATGCAACCTTAGTTGATATTCTTGATCCTTGGTGAGCAACTAAGTAAGCCTTAATCCAAAATGGAAAAGAAAGCTTGAATGAATCAAAAACTTGTATTGTTTAAAGGATAAGAGTATTGCAAGCTTTTGATGATGTTAAAATGAAGGACCCTTGCCTATTTATAGACTTTAGGGGTTCGATCCAATAGTTATTATGCATTTGATCTTAGGGTGGAGAATGGGGGTTCTAGAAACTTCCCACCTCCTTACTATTACTTAGCATTTTTTATAGTATTCTAAAATATTCCATAATTCTCTACACTACCCTATATTCTTTTAAAATTTTCTACACTTCTCTCTAAGTCTTTACATGTATCTACATTTCTCTAGTTTTTTTACAAAGCCAAGAAAAATGCCCATAAGATGCTTATTAAAATGCCCAAGTCGTGACACTAAATAGGTTTTATGGGCCTTTTCCATTATCATATGGAAATAATATATTCTTCTGATAGTGGATTATATATCTGAATAAGTGGAAGCATTAATGTCCCTATTAATGATGTTAAATTAGTAGTAAGAATCTTCAAGAAGAATATCTTCTCGAGGTTCCAAGTTCTTAAAACTTGCAATTAGTAATAGCAGTTCACGTTTCACTTAACGTTAATTTGAAGCTTTTGTTAAAAAAATAGAACATAAATAATAAGGTCACCTTAGGATATCATCCTCATGCTAGTATCCAAATTAAAGTTTCAAATAGATAAATCAATAATATAATTAATAAGATAGTTATTAGCTACTATATACTAAGCGTAAATTGGGTGAAGATGAAGAATTGTAATCCAATCGTCCAATTCATCCAACGGCTGTCATCCTCCCTTTTTATTCTCATCATTGAGCGACCTTAATTTATTTTGTGGAAACCATAAAACTCTTACTATTTTGAAACTTTCGAAAGTTCAACCTTAAATGCACTCACAAAGCCCTCTCTCTCTCTCTTCTTCTGAGATTTTGAACAGTGATAGGTGAGTTAGAGATGGAGCAAGAAGAAGACCAAGTTTATTCCAATTAAATATCTTAACTTCCTTTGTTATTAATTATTTTTTAAGTACTAAGTCTTCGGACGATGTGACTTTAGTTGCTCAATTTGGCCTCCATTTGCTCAACTTATCATCGAATAAACTCTATGCCCAAGTTTGGTTTTGTTTCTCTCTGTAATATCCTAATATTCTTGTTTTTCTTTTTCTTGTTACGATGCAGGTGTTTATGATCCACTAGAAGAAGAAGGCCATGTTTGTTCTAATTAAATAACTTAACCTCCTTTGTTATTAATTATTTTTTAGAGTGTGACTTAGAAATCATTTGATTTGCTATGACAGCTTCATTAACTTTGATTTAGATGATTGTTGTGTGTTATCAGTATGTGCTAAGCATTGTTCATTTTGGATTTTTGTTTAGACGAGTAGTTCTTGTGAAAGAAGTCGCATAACCTAGAGAAGAACCCATTGATATTACGCCTAAAGAATTCGTTATTTGGACAACAACTCAAGAATATGGCGTGGCATATTCTACATATTGGATGATACTATCATTTGCTCAAATTACAAGGACCAAAGGCTTTATAAGTAGTCCATCGATTCCAAAGGTCTGATGAATTACCGAATGCATGACCTTTTTTGTTGTTTGGTTTTCATTAACAAATTTGAAGAAGATACTATCTACTCTACTTCTTTAAGTCCCCTCTCATTTCCAGTCATATATTGTGTACTCTATCAAGTAGGATTTGGTTAAGACTTAAAAAGAATTTTTATGCTGAGTGTTGACTTTATAGCATATACAGATTTGGCTGTTGCGCCACTTACACTAGATTACGATGGTCCAGTGGTGTCCTTTGCTATTGGAGTCTTTGATTTATGTTTCAACCTTTATGTCATTGTAATGGAAGGTATCTGACGTCATAGATATTTGTTATTTATAATTGATAAGTCGATGGTTGACTTATTTTGGTTGTAGATCGTCAAGTAAGTAGTATAGATGCAACAACTACAATTTTTGCCATGAGCCTTAATGACAAAGATGACCAAGGTAATGAAAGCAGGAACCTTTTTGCTTCAAACGGAAAACTAACTTTTGTTTTTGCGCGTATTGCCTTTGACTTTTCATTTACACTCAAAGTTTCTTTTATTGTTATAATTTTCAGAACCAAAAGTATTAGTAAGTGGCAATGACTTATGTGCCTTTCCTCATCTGGATGTTAAAAATGAACAAATAGCTTGGATATAATGGATTCACCTTAATATGCCATACGATAAAGCAAAACTTTGGGTTGACTACATATCTGAGAATGGGTGAGAGCAAGTTCTTACTGCTTACATATTAAGAACTTTCTTTATTAATAATTTTCATGTTGTACTTTACCCATAATACTGAAAACTGCATTCGTTGCACAATTAGAAAGTCATTTATTTTGTTAAGTATTGGCCTAATGTACCTCAGCTTGGATAAAGGAGGGAGATATTATGCTGCCTCAATAGTTTCTATAAACCTACTAACTTAAAATTATTAAACCTTTTGTTCACATTCCCAATTCCTCCACATCATTAGTAATTGAAATATATTTCATAAGAGAAACCCCTCAAGTTTTTGTTTGTTGCATCTTTTAATTGAGAATCAACATGCAGGGGCATACTTAATTTTGCACATATTATGTTTTTGAATCTTGAATGTATTGGCAAGGATGCTTACAAATGCATATGTGTTGCTGGTCAAGATCTTAGATGTCTAGAGTCTCCAACTAAACCAAAGTGGTCTTCCTAATATTCATAAACTAAATGTCACTTGAAGACCAATTATTTAGTGCCAATGACTTAATCCTATACGCAAGGTTCAGTTTCAAATTAAAAAAAAAATAGTAGATACAAGTAAATGTTTGCCCTATGAAGTTTCTTTATTCTACCTGTTAGGCTTGGGATCACAATATGTTGTTATCTTCCTTGGGTTATTTTAAGATTAGTCTACCTGGATTCAAATTAGCTGTCAAGTATTATAATTTTTGTTTGTGGAGGAATACAAGAATCTAAAATTTAGATTGACATGAAGTTTTAAATATCCTTTGTTCCAGGGAACCCATGTATCATTTTATATTATGATTGGACCCTAATTGCTTCATTTCAATTTGAGTTATGCAGGGAATCATGCAACCTGACATATGGAAAGTAGTCCCTTCTATCCGTTGGAACTGGGATTCTCTAAAGGAAATGATATCTGTGAATGGGGTCAGGAATTCACTTCTTATTGCACCAAGTCCAACTACTTCAACTAGCCAGATTCTTGTAAATAACGAGTGCTTTAAACTATATATCTCCAATATTTACTACTGAAGAATTTTAAGGTGTGCTATGCCATCATTTTTTAAATATTGTTCCATCTTTCTTCTTTTGTTTCCTTATTGTTCTGTTTATACAGTGGTGAATTTTTTGTGGTTAACAAGCATCTTCTTCATGATTTGAATGAGATGGGGATCTGGTCTCCTGGTCTCAAAAAAAATAATTTATGAGGATGGCTCTGTTTAGAAAATTTCTAAAATCCCTAATGACTTGAAGCTTATATAAAAGTATGTAAATGCAATTTGCATGTGTTGCTTGTTTTTCTTTGTTCCTGCTTTTAAATTTTACCCTTCATATTAACTTTGTTTCTGTTCATTGTTGCTACCAGGATTGTTTGGTAGATGAGGTAGAAAACACTGGTTGATATGGCTGCTGATTGTGGATGTTACATTGATTACAACCAAAGCCTTAATATATATATGTACTAGCAAATTTTTGGGAACCAAATTTCCTTACATTTCTATACATGGTTTAAGGTATTTCCTTTATTATAATGCCTTTGTATGAGTGTGTTTGTTTGTGTGTTTATTTACATAATGTTTATCATTCTTTGTGGTACAAAAGGGTTTAAAGACAGGGATGTATTACTTGTGATCTCATACTGCTGCTGATGCCATCAAGTTCACTGTCGACACTTCTATTCTTCACGTAATAATTTTTACAATTTTTACTATATTTCCTTTTAATCTAGGAAAGTAAAACAACTCATGTTCTTTCCAAATTTAAAGGATAAAATTTGTTTTGACTAGAATTTATGCTGAATTTCAACTTAAAAGTTAAAATTTTAGGCTTTTGGCATACTTATACTTGATTTTTATAACTAGGCCTTATTTAAAGAGACCTGATTTAGTTTATAAAAATGATGTCATTTTGATAAACTAAATCAGGTCACGATGAGACAAAAACTAATCAAGCTTAAGGATTAAACTTTTGTAGTAACTTCTTCATTCAAATTTTGATAAAACTTTTGTCGGAAATAAGTTCTAGTAATTTAGAAAAATTAGCATTTATTATCACGTAGTCTAAGAATTAAAGTAAAAGTGCTCCTTTTCAATTACAACTTTGGAAGTATCACTACAAAAAATCGATAGACAAATGTCCTGAGCCAGTTAGGAAGTTCATTTAAGAAGGATGTCGTCTCCAATGAAGTGCTCATTTCAAAAGGATATTGTCTTTAATAAAGTGTAATGGAGTCTTGCATGAAATGTCAGAAAAAGGAACTCTATTTTGCATTTATTAAGAATAATATACTAAGTGTGAAGGATTGTCGTCGTCGTCGTGCCCTCCCATCATCATCAAACAGCCTTGTCACCAATTAATAACCAATAAATGGTGTCGTACCTTGTCACCAAAACTCTTTAACTCTTTCCCTTGTCACCAATTAATAACCCAACAAATGGTGTCGTACCTTGAATCCCAACAAATGGTCTTGGATTAAAGACAGCAATAAAAAGTCCTCCTCTCTTCCTGCACCTCTGTCCAGTCTTTCTTCTTGTCACCAATTGATTAGTTTTCTCTCTCCACTTTCTCTTAATTTTTGCTTCTCTCTTTAGCAAAGCCCTTTCTTTCTTTACCTCTCTCTAACTTCTACTAGAAAATATCTCTCTTATTTTTCATAAATAGCTCAAAAAGTTAGAGATGGAGCTGGAAGGAGAATCCAATGTTAGATCTTGCTATTAGTCCTTCCTCGACATTCGTAACAACACTTATCAACCTGAAATCTACACTTGCATAAAAAGAGAGAATTCATATTATCATTATTCTCTAGCACACATATCAACCCTTCTTTCTTTCCTTTGATATTGCTCCTGGTTTCACGAAATGGGCAAGAAAGAAACACAACTTCAACTCAAAGATCATCTAAAATGGACTAACAACATTGAAGTTGTACTCAAACTTTTAGAAAAACAAGCTCCTCTCTTGTTCAAGTAGGTGGGGCTCTTTTTTCTCCTACTATTCATGCTTAGTTTCCTTCCATAGGTTAAGATCTAATGTTTCATTTGTAGCGAGAATGTTCAATTTGAGATAAAAGTTTGTAGTGTTTCCATTGTCTTTGTCTTCAAGATTATATCAATAGTAGATGAAATAACTACTTCCATTAATATTATGTTCTACCTAGTCTAGGAAAAAATATGCAAAAATGCATGTGTTAGACGATTTCTTAGAGTTAAAGGTGATAACGTGAAGAAGACTACAAAGAGTTTAAGGGCTTGCCTTTCTTGGAAAGACAACATAGTGATCAGTACTATAACAAAAATCTACATTATTTTTCTACTACTTCTTAGTCCTCTCATTTTTATTTTTCTACTACTTCTCAGTCTTCTCTTTTTTATAATCATTCATTTTTCCTTTTTGTCCCATTATACATGCAAAATGTTGCTTTTTTATTAGTTTAAATGGTTGAATGTTAAATTAGCCACTAATACAAAATAAAGAACAACAAACGTTAGCTCAAAATGTATTAATTATTGTATTTTTTCATTACTTTGTGTTTTCTATTTCTTGTTTTAGAATACAAAAAACTTGATGGTGGATGAATTTTTTGCTAAGCTCGTAGAACAAGTCGCTTATGTAGTGGGTCATGGTGAAGAATCAAGACATGTTTTGGTAATTTTCAACTCCACCATATACCTCTTTTATCATTTTCTGCATTTATCAAACTGAAGGAAAGACGGGAATTGTAATATCCTATTTTTAAAAACATGCTTAGGGTTTAACCCTAGATTAAGTATTGCATTTACATGCATAACATTAGAATTCTTATATGAATTGATATTTGTACACATTACAAAGATAAAATATGCACTCAATTGACTTATTCAGGGGTGTTAAAATTGTTAAGTGATCATGATGTGAATTATGAATTAATATGTCTTGAATTTTGGTATGATTAGATTTCAATTAGTAAATTGGAATTAATTTTATGGATTAGGAAATTGATGGATTAAAATGCACGTTTGGACTAGGACATATGCCAAGTGGTAGGATAAACTGATACATGACAAATTTGGAAGATTTAGCCTATAACTGAGTGACATTTGACATAGTTAGAATTGGTGACAAATAGACTAGTAATTAATTGAAAAATGGACCAATTATTATGTAACATGTGGCCTAATTATAATGAGACATATGGACTAATTAATTAGTGACATATGGTAGCATATATACTTAATACATGTTGAACATGCCTTTAGATATATGGTCATTCCATTAGATGACACTTAACACCTTAGGTGTAACATTCAGCAGGAGTAAATTTGGTTCAGCTTAATTTTGTTTTTTCTTCTCTCACTAATACCACCGAAACGCTTTTGTTTTGCCTACCTGAACTTGCTTATGGTTATGGCTAATTGTTTCACAAATAATCCATGTTTTAGCCTTACAAATTTAAGTAAAAGATTAGCTTGAAGTTGCCTTACTAAGCCCAACCGAAATCCATCTAAGTTTTACCTTGAATGTGTGAAGTTTCTACTTACTTGGAGTATTAGATTAGCTTGATCTTTTGAGATGGAATTGGAGTTAAACATGTAAGTAAATGATTAGGGTTAAACATGTAAGTAAATGATTAGTGTTTATGGCATATTATGACAAAGAATTGATGATGATGAATTAGGATGAATTCCATATAATGTTAATGATTGATTGTGCGGGAATATGTTAGCTGTAGTGTTTTCACTAAATAGACATCAGTATTTGGCCATAAATTAATCTATAGATATCCAAATGGGATTATTTTAAGTTTATACTAAACTAGAGACATATGGATATATTTTTTATTTAGGAATTGAATTTGAATTGTCTTTAAGAGTTTCAAAATTTGGCTTCAAGTTGAGTTTTTGGATTCTGTCACAGTTTGGGAATAGTCTGTAGTATTTTAGGTATAACTTGCAAAATGCTTAACCAAACTACATGAAATTGGTGTCATTAGAAACTTAAGACATATAGGAACATTTGTTTAGAAGAATGTATTACTTAAACACTTCATTTTCCTTATTAAAATGGCCATGTAATATTTACCCAAAATACTATTTTAAGAAAACCTGGAATGATGCTTGAATAAAAGGTCGTACACAATCGTGACAAAAAGGAAACATTAGAGGGTTGCACGATCGTGACAGAGGAGGATTGATTGGAAGTGCAATGAAGGTGCACTGCTGTTTGACAATTTTGAACATCCTTTCCTTTTTTGACCATAACTTCTTCTCCAAACCTCCGATTGACTTGAAATTTGAACCACAAGCTCTTCACACACTCTACCAAATTTCATTGTCATATGAATTCACTAGGAAAGTATTGGTAATGATGGATTGATGATGTTATAATAATCAAGTGTATTGAGTTATGAACTTTAATACATAATTAAGTGATGAACTTAGAATAAATTGGTATTATTAAGGTGTAAACCTAAGTTCAAATTAGACATATAT
Source organism: Erythroxylum pedicellare (assembly GCA_027563575.1). NCBI lineage: Eukaryota > Viridiplantae > Streptophyta > Magnoliopsida > Malpighiales > Erythroxylaceae > Erythroxylum > Erythroxylum pedicellare. The sequence continues at coordinate 12,335 of JAOQMP010097848.1, forward strand.
GAGTTTTGAAGTATGAATGATCATGAGTTGAGTTGTGAATAGAGGAAACATACCTGGAATAATCATTAGGCATGCATTAAACATAACATATGTATATATGTGCACAAATGAATAAGTATTTGATTGATCGACTTTGTAATATCAATTATGTGTGAATTGTATGATTTTAGACTCTCAAGTCAGACGCCATTCAAAATCCAAGCAATAACATAATTGAAGTGTACTGTGGGTCAACCTAAATGATCTTCCTAGGATTGATTTATTCTATTTAACTTTCAATTATGAAACTATTCATGATTTGTTTGTGAATTCTAAACTTTAATGGTTTTAGGAGTTTGATATTCGAGAATGTATTGGAAGTGTTCTGTTTGCATCTAAATTCTGAATGATATTTATATACTCAACGAAAGTTCAATATTGGAATGAGATCTGATGAATATGAGATTTTGTCTGTGCATTAAAAGTGAACGCTATATACATGGCATATTCTATTATTTGATGCATTTCATAAAATGTATGTATAGATAAAGGCATTGTGATCAGAGTAGCCAGTCTGAAAGAGCTTTAAGCTCAAGATTCTACATGTAGAGCTCTGATATGTGATTTATGTATTTGACTGAGTCTAATGGGCTAGTATCTTGGCCACAACAAATAATAACGAATTTTGAGTCTTATATGCATCTGCATTTGTATATTTATGATTATGGAATATATGATTCTGAAAACTTTTTTGAAATTGTAATGATAAAGTGATATTCCATGATTATGTGATTGAATGTGTTATTCATGTTCTGAAAGAGTGTTTGTGAAATTGGTTTGTTGTGTGATATTTATGTATTTGACCTGAGTGAGATCATCAATGATGGTTCACTCATTGAGTTTACAAAGTTCATCAAAAATTGCTACGTGACTTTTCAGGTACGAAACAGGAGACCTAGTTCCTAAGATTTTCTAGAGGAATATTTTGGATTAAGATATAGCTCAGAGGTCTATCAATTGACATCAAAAGAGTTTTAGAATGTATTTTGTAGTTTCTTTATCTTGTAGAACTTTTGTATAAAGGATTGTAAATATTTGTTTCAGTGACTACAATATAAACTTTTGTTAATGAATGAAATGAAGTGCTAAGTTTTTTAAGTATTATATATTCTTTATGATGCCATTTAAGAGATTATGTTTGCTCTAACATACCATTATCATAGGATATGTACTTGAATGTCCTTTGGATGCTCGGGTATATACTCTATGGTAGTGAGATGTTACAGGAATAGTCAATAGGGTTTCTTTTTTTATATCTTTTCAAGATTCTGACATTGTAACTGTTACGTATATACTAGTTCAAAGGTTTTACTGTTCCTTTATTCACGTTGGTTACAAATGTTTCGACTTAAACAAAATTACTAGAAGTTCCATTCATATAAGTTGTAAATGATTAAATAAACTTTTAGATTCTACCTTTATTTCAATTTCTTACTTTTTTTTTGTTAATTCATTGTTTCTTATATCAAAATTCTTTCTTTTACTTCAATTTTTGCAGATTCACACGATTCCTGGTGCTTACTTAGGAGGTAGTCATATCAACTATGGCAAGAAAAGGCAAACAATTTATACTCCTTTTCGATGTAAGTATATCCATTTCTTATGGAACTTTGTTAATAATCTATAAAAATTTAGGGTCATGTAACACTTTTTGGTTGGGTAAGAATGCATTTGCGTGTGACACGACATGTTTTTTCTTATAATTTGTTCATCTTGTCTTCTCAGACTTTTTCAAGTCTACTTCGTCATTTCTTAATCTTCTGCTGCTAGAACTGAGAATTGTGGCAGAGTAACACCCTTGTAGGCTTTACAAAGCTTTTGTAATCGACCTACCTTCTCTATTCTCATGTCTATGGAAGGTAGAATTTAAAATTATCTTCCTAATCCTTGTCTCTTAGTGTGTTGTCTCATTTTCTACCTATTTGTGAAAAGTACTCGACTCTTTGACTTCTTCGACCTATGAGAGGTTATTACTGTTGACCTACTCTTGTTCCTTTATTTACCTTTTGTAGTTAATTTTTTATATCGGGGCCCCCACAAACTCATAAATCAAATCTTACCTACTTAACAATTCTGGAATGTGGACGATTGCAAGGTGTTTAACCATTTGTTGAGCTATCAATGCTCGCAATGGTGCTATCTTTGTTAGACTTTAAAGAATCATTAGAATTATGTGATTTTGGTAGATAACCAAAGGTCTTTTCCCTCTGATTTGAGCCTTCGTCTTCAGTTAAATCAACAGCCAAAAATGAATCATGCTCATCTTCAAGGTTTTCATTTGTTGTGTCACAACAGTTTGATTCACTTAAACCATGGTACCTCACCTTGAGCCACCTTATTGCTCCGAAGGTAGAGCTTACTAGTAAGTCTCCTTTGGGGTTAACACGTATCTCCCTGCTCAATGCAAGGTACATCTCCTTTAAGTCTCCTTTGGGGTCAACATGTATCTCCCTACTCAATGCAAGGTCCATCTCCTTCGCATCAGTGATTGCTAGAACGCAATGTGGAAGCATCAACGGTTATACAAAACCCACTCATAAAACTCTTTTTTCATCAACTCTAATGCCACAGCACGTGATTGCAAGTGAGGTCGTTAAAATTAGTCAACCGTGTACCCCATGACCCTCTTTCCTCCAAGTCTTTCTAGTCTTTCTTACCATTCCTGAGGTTTTATAGAAGACCCTATGATGAGATCATTTATAGGTCAAAAATGTCACCTCCACTTGGTGGTCTCATCTCTATTGTGCCACCTCATCTCAAATGACACCAAGTGTAAGTATCGCAATAGTTCTAAGCTAAGAGTTAAGTTTATTAATGAAACAAGAATGAAGTGAAAATATATAGAAGGTTGTATGAAGCAAAACAATGATGCTATTAATACGATTAATACTCCTAATATTTGCTAATTATATATATCTTTTGATTTCAACAATTAGAAAGAAATGCTTAAGTTTGTATTTTTCATTATCTTAAATGTTGGACCCCGATCTTAGAAATATTAAATGAAATTAAATGGGTGTTTTTGAGTATATATGTGTTATGGATGTTTTAGAGTTAAATGAAATTGATGTGAAAAGAAGTGGATTTTGGTTTTTGATGACTTGGAAATTCTGAATAAATT
>JAOQMP010097857.1:0-15493 GCA_027563575.1 Erythroxylum pedicellare
ATTAAATTATTGCTTCCAATTTGTGATTTTTTCCTTTGATTTTCTATTATTGCCGTGATTACACAAAACCCCCTTTTTCTTTTGTTATTTGTTTCGTTTGAATTCGCTAACCTCCACCGTTAAAAATTCCTCGTGGGAACGATATCCGCTTACCGCTACTACATTAATTTGTTTTAACGGAAGTGATTTCTTTTATATTTGGTTGCAGGCGACAGCATCACCAAATTTTGGCGCCGTTGCCGGGGAATTTCTTAACGGTTTTTGTTAGTGATGTTTTTGTTTTTGTTTGTGTTTTTTGTTTCGTTGCGCTTAGTTACTTTGTCTTCTGTTTGTTTCAGTTTCACAGCTCTTTCTGAATTTTTGATCTTTTAGCGGCATGGCTCACTATCAGTATGCTTTTAATTATGATTATTCATATTATCCTTATTATGATAATGAGTTTTCATCTGTTGCGACCTCCAGGTTTGACCATCAGGTGGCAGATTTTACACCCTTAGCCACGCACCAACAAGCTAAGGTATGTGAAGTTTGCTCATTTTTTGGTTATTCTTTTTGTACGTGTTCCTTTTTGTAGGATAAAAAGTATGGATTCACTTCTCCACCGAGCTACTATGAAGAGCAGTCCTACTTCGAGCCTCTACCTTCACCTCCACCGTCGCCACCACAAGCTAATGAGATGTCTTTGGAGGAGATCATAATGACTTTGGAGACGATCACTCTTCAATTCCAGCAGTTTAGACACCCATACGTGCCTCGACAAAATCCAAACATGACACCAAATGTCGAAGGTAAGTCTTCTTTGGAAGATATGTTGCAAACTTTGACCGCTAACACTTTGACGTTTCAGCAGAATATTGAAGCAAGTATCCAAAATTTGGAAAATCAACAAAGGAATTTGGAAAACCAGCTAAGTCAAATTGCAGCTGCCGTTAATCGATTGGAAGCACAAAGTTTTGAAAATTTTCCAGCACAACCAGAAATCAATCCCAAAGATTTTCCAAATCAATTTTTCACGGTAAAGAAGGAAGAACAAGCAGAGTTAGAAGAGGAAGAGAGTATAGTTCGAGAAAGGATGGAGGATGTGCATCCTCCTAAGCTAAGTGATGCATTTCCTGTTATCGCTAACCGAATTTCGTTTCCTTCTCCTAGTTGTTTACAGGTACAAGAAGAAGAAGAAGAACAAGAGCCGCAAGAAGTACAGTTTTTAGGAGAGCCGTGGGCGAGCGAGCTGAAGACCGAAGGTAACAAGCAGGATGTTGAGTCTCCACAACCATTGGCGTTAATTTTACAGAGACCATCCTGATGTGAGAAGGGCGATGCCCGAAAAGACGAGTGGACATTAGAGTATGATGGTGAAGTGATGAAGTTCCACTCGTCAGAAGTCTTGGAGCATCATGCTGAGAAGGAGCCGCATTCAAAGGAAGTTATTCCAGGTTTATCACAAAGTTTGAGCAAGGTTCCTGTTGGACTTAAGCATCCATTCGATAATGGATGATGTACATATGCTAAGGGTCAAGCTTATGACCTTTGATAAGCGCTTAATGGGAGGCATCCATTCGTAACCTTTCTTTTATGTGTGTTTTTTAGCAATTTTCTTTTATTTTCATTTTTAGGTTTAATTCAATTCAGTTAGGAATTTAAATTCACATTTTTTATTTCTGTCATTTTAATTTTCATCTTTTCTTTTTTAAAAAAACAAAAAAACAAAAAATTTATTCTTGCCGCCCCTTCTCTATTTTCCCTCTTTTTTTTGCTCTAATTTCTTTTTCAACTTTCAATCTTCAGCCGCCGAATCTCCCACCCATTTTAGCCTATCATTCCCATTTGCCCACTTACTCATCTACCCTAACTTGTGCTTTTGAATTTGCATTCTTGTTTTCCTCTTTTGCAGGTGGTCTTCCACGGAATTAGCACAACGCCCAGGAAGAAAAGTGACTCATGCAGGCTACCCACACCCATACAATTTGCTGCTAATTTTTCTCCATCCCAGCGCCAACTCTTATTTCTCCACCACATCCACCAACACCTTGATTTCAGCACTTTCATAATAGAGAAGCTTTCTTTAACTTTTTCCTTTATTTTTATGCTTCTTTAACATTAAGGACAATGTTGGTTTAGATGTGGGGGAAAGAATTGAAATTTTGATGTTTGAATATTTTCGATTTTTATGTGATTTTTAATTAATTTTGCATGTGGTTATGCATGTTAAGCCATGAAGCTTGGTCATATTATTTTGGATGAGATTGGGTATATGCATGAAATTAAATTGGGCTAAGTGAGTTTTAAGGTGAATCATGTTGATTGATTGTAATAACTGATCTTATAAACTTAGTCAAAATTTTGACGTTTGAGTGATAAGGAATGTGTGGAATTAAAGTGAATTCTTAACTTAAATCAGTGAGTGAACTTTGAGCCTAAATAACATCATCTTTGGGTCATGCTATTTCTTTGAATTGTGTGATGCTCTTCTATTCATGTTGCCTTCAGAACTTGTATGGAACCGGTTTGAATTTGTTTGATCACATGGGATATAGAAATGATTAAGGCCTTCCTTATTTTTACACCCTTAGCTTAAAATTAACCCACCTATTTATTTTCTCTTTACAAACATTTTTGAGCCTTTATCCTTGTTTTTCAATCAATCGCCTTATTTTAAAACCCAAAAACCACATTAGCCTTTCCCCATTATAAGTTGAATGAAGCATTGAGTAATTTGGGAATTTTGTTCTATATTGTGTTCTGAGATATTTTTATAGGTAATTCTACTCATGTGTTGTTATTTTCTCTTGTTTTTATTGTTTTCCCTTGTTCTTAGCATTATTCGAAAAAGAAAAAGAAAGAAAAGGGAGAAAAAGGAAAAAGAAAGAAAGAAGACAAGAAAAAAAAGAAAAGAAAAAGAAAAAGAATAAAGCATAGTAATATTAGTTAGTATGAGTAGTTGTTTTTTATGTCATATGTTTAGCTCAGAATTTGAAATTGAGTGTCCCTTTTTACTTGGTACTTTGTGAATGCTTGTGATTAAACTTTTGCCATTTTTACCTCACCCGTGAACCTAGCCCCATTACAACCCTAAATAAAGTCCTTATGATCTATTAGCTCATGTGATTTGAATGGATGATAACTGGTGAAATTGCAAGCCTATGGTAGTGCAAAATATTAGAGTGAGATTTGAGCGAAACACTTTGCTCTCAAAAACATGAGTGTAAGAGCGAAATCCGTGAGAAGAATTCATTTTGATTTCATGTTTGCTTTTGAACAAAGATGTCTTATTTTGACTGCATTTATTTGCATTAGTGAAAAGAAATTATGATATGTGTTGCAACTTAAGTCTCTTTGGCCCATGTTAATGGATTGTGTGCACTTGATCTTGTGAAGGATGAATTGACTGAGTATAGTGGTTTGACATGTTTGCTTGAGGGTGAGCAAAGGTTTGGTGTGGCGGAATTTGTTAAGTCATCAATTTGCACATATTTTATACTTAATTATCTTTAATGTGTTGAAATTATTATCCGAAATTAATGGAATTATCTTATAATCATTTACAGATGATTTTCAACACCTTAGAGATGAAATTGAGTCAAAAAGATGCAAAAGAATGAAGAAAATCCGAAATTCCAAATTTGACAACAATTCAGTGACTAAGCGTGGGCACACCTAAGGATGAAATAAATCTGCAGATCAATTTTCATGATTCAAATTCGATATTCTCACAATCTTTACAGATTATATTGCCATCTTTGAAAGGGATTGACCACTTGAAATTGGGGGATACATTATCTGAAGAGAATCAAGGAAAAATAAGGGGGAAAACAAGCATAAAAGAGAGGGGATGGTGGTTCACGGAAGCTATGTCTAGGTTTATGATAGGTTTTCGTTTCTGTTGTTTTCTTTTAAGTCTTTTTACATTTTCTGCACTTTCTCCATTAGTATTTTTGTGTTTTTAGTAAAGAACTAAGGATGGAGACTTTACGCTTTATTATTTCTTTCGTTTTCGATTCTAGTATGAGTAGCTAAACTTTTAGTCTTGGTTAAGGGGATCCTTGTTATCTACTAGTATGGTGAGATATTTGAATAAAGTTTACGTTGTTAATAAACATTGAATGTCTTTCGATCTACTCCTTTTAATTGAATTCATTGGTTTCTAGGTGCACAACTATTGACTAATGTGTTTAACCGCTAGATTAACGAAATATGACGTTCAGTTTCGCTAATCGCAAGTAGCAATTAGGATTGTCTTCTTTACGTTAGAGTCGGAAAATTCTAAGCAGATATTCACTTGATTGATTGCATGTCGTACATGTATTTCGCTTACTCTTTAGTTCTTGGTTCGGAAAGCTATTATTCAATTAAACCTATGATTGTATCTAGGTTGTTGTTTGATAAGAATGCTAGGATACATGTTTCTAGTCATTACTCTAAAAAGAAAATATTCCCAATGAATGTTTGTTAATTATTGCAATTTTATGTTGATGATCCATTTTAGCACGATAACATCAGTGACTCGAAACCAAGGTTTGTCTCTTAATTTTTCACAGTCAATTATTTCTTTTTATTTACGATTTTTCTTATACTTTTTCTTATATTTTTGTGAATCACAATCACCCTTATTTCGTTACTTTGTTTTAGTTTTAAACTCGCTAATTTTTCCCATTAAAAATTTCTCATGAGAACGATATCCACTTACCACTACTACATTAAATTGTATTAACAGAATTTATTTCTTTTGAATTTGGCTGCAGGCGATAGCAGTACCACAAAGGATAGACAAAAGATCTATCAGCAAGTTCAATGATAACAGAAGTGCTTTTCAAAGAACCAACATTTAGAGAATCAAAGATGGATTCCGGCATCACACTAATTGAAGCTCCTAAGTTACACATAGCCTTATCAAAGCGCATATTATTGATCACACAAGGGATAGAAAACACATCTGGGTCTCCTTGCTTAATAGGAAATTTCTTTTAGAGAATCGCACTTACATTCTCTCCTAAGCCAACTATGTCACCATTTCTGACCTTGTTGGCTCTCTTGGTGGTACACATCTCCTTAAGGACTTTGGCATACTTAGGCGCACGTCTTAAAGGGAAAGGTATAGCTAGCTTATAAATGGAATCTACAAGGTTAGGAGATACCATAGAAGCATGAGATGGTTGCTTGGGTTAAGAAGAAGGTTCGACACAATTTAAGTCAGAGGGTGGTGTTGCTAGTTTTGGGTTGTTATTGTTAGCCTCTAACTCATCCTCCTCATCCAAAATGATCACTTTGTCTCCAATCTCCTTACCACTCCTTAGCTTAAGTGCAAAAGCACTTTCCTTTCCTTACAACCCTTGGGATGACAATTTTCTAAAATTTTAGGCCTCAATTTTTCCAATGTTAGATGCCAACTGTCTCATTTTCCTCTTAAGGATTTGGATGCCAGACGTTGTCTCTTACTGAAAATATTTATAGTCCTTTCGAAAAGACATGAAATTTTTCTGCATGAAAAAGGTGTTAGATGCCATAGTTTTCATCATATCTATAATCTCATTCAAAGAAGGATTAGAAGAAGAATAAGGGCTAGAAGGTGGTGGCATAGGTCTGGAAATGTTCGACTGTTGTTGACATCTAAAGGGGTTAGGTGCTCTTGCTGCATTTAGCATAGATGGTTGCTGAGGATTCTTATAGCGAAGGTTGGGGTGATCTCTCCATCTCAGATTGTAGGTTTGAAAGTAGGGACCCTACTTTCTTTGTGGGTTAGCATTAAGAACACTACTAATTGAATTCACATGGTCAGTAGAATCATCTTGTATAGTAGGGCATGTATTAGCATTATGACCATGCATAGAATGAATAGAATAGAAAATAGCTTGCATATCACCTCTCGTGAAGGATCACATTATAGAAGTAAGCTCATTAACCTTGTTCTATAAGTTACAGACACTTTTCTTATTCATGTATCTATGATCAGCTCGGGTGCTCAATTGCTTGGAATTTATAGCCGTATCAGAGATTAAATGCCTTGCCGCCTCGAATGTTTTGTTCACCAAAGCTCCACCACTAGCTGCATCAATAATACTCCTATCTTGGGGAGTTAACCCCTCATAGAAATCTTGAATAAGGAGTTAGACAAAAATTTGGTGGTGGGGACATTGATTATAGAGCTTCTTGAACCTCTCCCAATACCCAGATAATGATTCACCATGAGCTTATCTTATCCCACATATCTCCTTCCTAATGTTGGCGGCTCTTGAAGCTGGGAAGTACTCTTCCAAGAGAATTCTCTTAAGGTCATTCCATATCCTTATGGAACTAGAAGGAATGGAGAACAGCCACTCCTCATCCGCCCCCTTCGAAGAGAGAGGAAAAGTTTTCAGCTTGACTTACTCCTCCTCCACACCATTCAGCTTCATTCCATTACAAATCATGTGGAACTTCTTAAGATGAGCATGTGGATCTTCACCTAGAAGACCGTTAAAATAAGGAAGCAAATGGATAAATCCAAGTTTTAGCTCAAAGTTAGCATTCTCAATATTAATGCAAAGAGGATGGTTGTCTAAGTCAGGAGCAGCAAGCTCCTTCAAAGTCCTTTGTTGCGCAACTGCCATGTCTTCTTAATGGTAAGTGCAAGCAATGTCGGGAACATGATTAACGTAGATGTTGGATGGTGCTGAGTCAGCGGCTGTGCACATGTGAAAGATAACTCGTTCTTAAATTTTGGTTGGAAAAGTGGATTAAATGAATGGTGTTGCTTAAGGATGATGGGACTGCGCAACGGTGTATGGGCTGGTGTTCATGTGGAGTTGATCAAGAAATCTTTGTAGAATTGATCTAAGTCGGCTCATCTTTGATCTGAGAGTTGCTTTCCAGATGATTGGGACATATAACTGTTAAAACAAAAGGTTAAACACACCAAATTACAAAAAGAAAGAAAAAATAACACGCAAACTATAAAAGAAAGATAAAAATCAACACTTTGACCCCTGGTAATGGTGCCAAAATTTTGATAGGTTATCGTTAGCCTACAAATTTAATCCCCTACTTAAGTTGATTTGTAGTATAATGAAGTTAGGATATCGTCCCACAGAGATCAAAACACAAGGAAGTTTTTTGACTTTCAAGCAAAGTTTGCATGAATGTCAAAGGGGAAAATAGAAGTTGAATGCAAGATATAGCACCAGATTGGGGGTTATTTTGCTTGCGTTAAAAGTGAATAAGAGAAGAAAGAAGAAGATGTGATCTAAGTTTAGAAAATTAAAACAAAGTCGAAAGTTTTCAAGAGAGAAATTGGTAGGAAAATTTTAGTAAAAAAATTAGATTAATCCAAGACCAATTGCAAAGGTTTTCACTAAATCCTTAGGTTGTTTTTAATCATTAAAAATTAATTATTTATAAGATTGGAAAATTAGGGTTTATCAAACCAAAATAGATGCATTCAAAACAAGCATGATATGCAACAACTTCTTGTTAATGCATTAATCCAAAATTAGCATAAACAACACAATAACAAGAGCATTAAAATGAAAATCAAGTCTACCAAACCTAAGTTAATTTTCAAGAAAGCTAGCATGCATAAAATTAACCTATATCTTGATCCAACTAATTAAAACATACATACAAGCTTCAATTTTAATTAGTTGTTACTACCTAACGTAATCAATTTATTGTGCAGCAATTAAAATAATCAGATAAGATACAAATTATTCGTGCAATATTTGAATTCATGACTTCAAATCCACATGATTAATTTGGCAATCATGTCTAGACTAAGAGCCCAAATTTCCAATCATAGATTCATCAATTATATACGCGTGCTTCTCATAAAAACAATCATGAATTTAGCTAATAGCCTCAACAATGGGACAAGATAATTTAGCTCATATTTCTAAGTAAAACAAAGTTAAAAATTATCATTAAAAACATAGTGCAAAATTCGTGTATAACAAGAAGAAGAAGTAGAGAAGAAACTAAAAATAGAGTTCTAGCCAAAAAGAAAGAGAAAACATAGGAGAAAGTGCAAAAGAGAGAAAACGTGAATACACACTTAAACTAATGCTAAAGGATCCTATTTATATTGGAGGAGGTCTTGTAGAAGAGGATTTCTTTTCTATGTAGAAGTAGGTTTTTCTTTCCTTGTGGAATTAGGATCTTTACAAGGAGATGATTTCTTTTCCAAATAGAATTAGGTCTTTCTTTACTTATAGAATTAGGAACTTTACAAGGATATGAATTCTTTTCCAAGTAGAAGTAGATTTTTTTCTTCCCTTGTCAAATTAAGATCTTTACAAGGGTACGACTTTTTTTTTCTAAAAATTAGGAATCTTCATTTCTCCCAATCTACAAGTCCCCTTACCGTCTGGATTGTTCCTGGGTCCATTTCTTGCAGTGGTGAACAAGAATCTTATAAAATTTAAAAATCCTAGTTGAAGTCATATTCCTTATAGGATTACGATTTCTGCAACTTTGGTCACCTTAGGTATTTCGACCTCTTCACTCTGAAAATGACATCCAAAAGTCCTAAATCTCCCTCCTTAGCATGATTTTCTTCACTTGACACATAAAATATCTGAAATGATAAAATCAATGTAAGTCACGTGATATAGACATCAAATGAGAATAAAAACTAAGGGTAAAAGTAGAAAAAACAAGAAAATATGAGTGCATCACATATATGACTTAGAGGAAATCTACTCCATGTCAAAATAATAGGTCCTCTTATTGTCATACTCTCTAACATTCAAAGTGTTTAAGGCTCATATGTGTTTAACTCTCATAAATTCAAACAATGCAATGCTCTACCATATGCTTACTCTTCAATCTTGAATATACTACCAAACATACTTGCACAACATAAATCAAAAGGTCTTAACAGGGATGTAACTTAGCTAGGCTAGGGGTGAGAATCTAGTTACGCCTATAATTTATAAGGATAACGATTTATAAAATTAGTTTATTTATATAATTTTGAATTATATAATTGAAATACTTAATTTATAGTTATAGTTTCTTTAATTTAGCTTTTTTTTAAGGAAAGATAAAGAAAATGGTTAAGTATCAAAGAAAGCAGAGCATAAAAATAATCAATGACATACATGTCGTGCACCATGCATAAAATCAAACAATCAAACACAACTTAACTTTTCATTTGAACTTTCAATTCCAATAATATTAAACAATTTTTAAAAGAAAGGTAAAGAAAATGGTTAAGTATCAAAGAAAGCAAAGCGTAAAAATAATCAATGACATACATGTCGTGCACTATGCATAATATCAAACAATCAAGAATAACTCAACTTTTCATTTGAACATTCAATTCCAATGCTATTAAACAAGAAAATCACATGGGGAATTCATTTCTTTTATTTTCACTCTTAGCCTCAATCATTTTCATTTTTTCATTTTTTCGTTTTTCATTTTTTTTTTTGACCGAATACTCCCCCTTAATAATTAAGCGCAAAGCAAGCCATATACCACAGATAACCAAACATGCATAACCTCATCAAGTTTGAAACAACAAAAGCATGCTCTACTAACCATGATAGGGGTTAGAAAGGTAAATCAAATAAGAACAGGCTAAGTTAAACATAGGTAAAGCAAAAGACAGATAATAAGCTCAAGTGGGCTAACTAGTGGCTAACATGCTTTGAGTTGGCTTTTTTTTTGTTTTTTTTTGGATAAATTTTTTAAAATCTTGGGGCCTTTATCATGTTTATGTAATGCATGCACAAATGTAGTCTTAACAAGATATGAAGAAAGTTCTAGAGATACAAAGCATTGAATGAAATCACTCATCAAAGAGACATGTTGAAAGTTCAAAAGCTCACATGGGACAATCATCTATTAAGTCAACAAGTGTAGTTTCAAGGTCAGTCCAAATACCGTCATGCTCAGAACTTACATAAAAGCACATTCACCAAATTTATAATTCAAAAATCACAGATTAATTCTCATCTATAACATTCATATTCTTATCAACCATTGAGAGGTAAAAAGACAACCAAACACTTCAACTGCAAAACATGCAAAGATAGTAACTATTTTTGAATCTTTTTAATTATTTTTTCAATGTTTATGGGTTTTTTTTAACAAATCATGCAAGTACAACTGAAAACCTTCAAGTTCAAGCAAGAGCAAAGGTGCAGTATATTAAAGCACAAAAATCAACAAAATATATGAACCAATAACCAATTAAAACCTGAAAATTTAATGTAAAAACTAACCTAGATCCTGCCCCCATCCTTAAACACAACATTGTCATCAATGTTGAAATCAAAGCAAGAAGAGAAGATAAAAAAAACACCAAAAAGAAAGAAATTCTGAGAAAAAGATGATGATGATGAAAAACATAAAGAGAAAAAAGAAAGAGAATAGAAATCAAATCTGGTTTTTGTATCATCGGTTGCCTCCCATTCAGCACTTTTGTTTAACGTCATTGGCTTGACGTCATGTTAATGCTCCTCACTCCCTATAGACAAGCTCAACCAAGTGCATCTTCTCCAAGTTAGATTGAAAACCTTCAAGGAAAGGCTTCAACCTATGGTTATTGACTATGAACCTCTTGCTTGTATCGATGGTCTCAACCTCAACTGCGCCATAATCAAAAACACGGGTAACAATAAAAGGTCCAATCCACAGTTTACCTGGGAAGAGGTGAAGGCGAGATTGGAGGAGTAGAACTTTCTAACCCACATGAAACTCCTTCCTACTGATCATCTTATCATAGACTGCCTTTGACTTCTCCTTATAAATCCTCGTGTTTTCGTAGGTGTCATTCCTTATCTGCTCCAACTCTTGCAATTGTAACTTCCTAAAATTTCTAGCTGTATCATAGTTCAAGTTACATTGCTTAATGGACCAAAACGCTTTGTGCTCAAGTTCTACTAGAAGGTGACAAGGTTTCCCAAAAACCATCCTAAAGGGTGGCATTCCTAAAGGGCTCTTGTAAGTTGTTCTATAAGCTTATAATACATCTCCCAATTTGAGACTCCAATCCTTTCAATTGGGTTACACTGTCTTCTCTAAGATAGACTTGATCTCACGGTTAGAAAATTCAACTTGGTCATTTATTTGTGGATGGTATGCTGTGCTAGTTTTTTGAAAAACATGATACTTCTTCAGCATAGGCTCAAAGGATCGATTATAAAAGTAGGTCCCCCTATCACTAATATCTTTGGGAATGCCAAACCTGTTAAAGATGTTATCCTTAATAAATATAACAACAACCTTAGCATCATCAATTCTAGTAAAAATAACCTCAATCAATTTAGATACGTAATCCTCAGCAAGCAAGATATAAAGACAGCCATAAGAAGAGGAAAAAGGACTTATGAAATCAATACCCCAAATATCAAATATCTCACTAAAAATCAAAGTAGTTTGCTACATTTGGTCTTTCTGAGTTATGTTACCAGTTCTTTGACATCTTTCACATGATTTACAGAAGTGGAATGCATCTTTAAACAATGAAGTCAAAAAGAAACCACATTTAAGCATCATATGAGCTTAGTAACTAAAAGGTTAACTAAATCAGCATACCATGGCCGAGGAGTAACATTGAGGACGGTATACATCTGTTCATTAGGAAAGGTCTCCTTGATAGGAACGAAATCAATTCCCTTAGCATTAAGTCAGATCAAGAGATCAACAACAAGGTTCTCAGCTCCCTTATTGTCCTTAATCTAAAGGTCCCTTATGGGAGTAAAACCCTTCTGATAAGGCATGGTTTGGACTCCTTTTTCTTCAAGAGATACCTAAAAGCTGCATGATCAGTGTAAATAACAACTTTTGTTCTAAGTAAGTATGATCGAAACTTTTCAAGAACAAATAAAAAATAAACAATTCCTTCCCAGTTTTATTGTAATTACACTGAGCTCATCCAATGTCCTAGAAGCATAAGCAATCACATGTAAAAACTTCACTATACGCTGCCCAAGAATAGCTTCAACTGCATAGTCACTAGCATCGCACATAATCTCAAAAGGAAGTTCCCAATTAGGTGGTTAGATGATGGGTGTCATTGTCAACTTATTTCTCAACAAGTCAAACGCATCCTTGTACTTTTGGGAGAAGATTAACTCGACATCCTTGGCTAGCAACTTGCATATCAAAGAAAAGATACAACATCCCTCACAGAGGAGGGGTAAGGCAAGGACAAGATAATATCTATCTTAGCTTTATCAACCTCTAAACTATGTTCAGAAATCATATGCCCTAAAACTATCCCTTGTTCTGCCATAAAATGACATTTTTCATAGTGCAAAACAAGATTAGTATTAATGCATCTTTTCAAGATCAGAGACAAGTTTCCTGAACAATGATCAAAGGAATCACCATAGATAGTAAAATCATCCATAGAAACTTCTATGATGCTCTCAATATAATCAGAAAATATGCTCACCATGCATCTCTGGAAAGTCGCAGGTGCATTGCATAAACCAAAGGACATTATCCTATAAGCATATGTACTAAATGGACAGGTAAAGGTTGTATTTTCTTAATCCTCAGTGGCAATAACAATTTGATTATATACACTATAGCCATTAAGGACATAATAGAAAGACTTACCAGCCAGGTACTCAAGCATTTGGTCCATAAAAGGCAAAGGATAATGGTCCTTTCTTGTTGCCAAGTTCAACTTCCTATAATCAATACACATTCGCCATCCATTTTGCACATGTGTGGGCACCAACTCATTCTCAGCACTCTTTACCATAGTAATGCCAATCTTTTTAAGAACCACGTGGATAGTACTTACTTACTTGCTATCAGAGATAGGGTTTATCATACCTGCATCCAAGAGCTTCAAAATTTCATCCTTCACCACCTCCATCATGGGTGGATTGAACCATCTCTGCATCTCCCTTAAAGGTTTGGAATTATCCTCTAAAAGTATGTGATGCATACACATAGAAGGACTAATTCCTTTGATGTCAGCTATAGCCCATCCAATGGTAGTCTTATGGACCTTTAAGACACACAATAATCTTTCTTCCTGCATAGCTGTTAAATTCTTTGCAATAATCACTGGAAGAGTATCATTAAATCTAAGAAAAGCATACTTAAAATCATCAGACAAAGGTTTCAATTCTAACTCATGGGCATGTAACATAGATGGTAAGACCTTCTTGTAGGAAAGAGGTAAATCAGCAAACACATCCAATTTTGGCACCATATAAGAAGATTGCAATGCCATAATAGAATCAATCACGTAAGGTTCAAATATCATGGCACTATTGGCATTAACATCAAAATATGATAAGAAGGTAAGAGCAATATTAACACCATCGTTACAACCATAGGCACAAAATTCGTCCACCAACAGATCAGTGATATCAAAGTTATGTAATTCATGCACATCATGATTGTGTTTCATTGCCTCATTAAAATGAAACAGGACATGTTCATTATCAATCCTCATAGACAAAGTACAATCATTACAATTAATCACAGTCTAAGCAGTTCTCAAAAATGGTCTCCCAAGTAGAAGAAGTGAACGTGTGTGAGGGTGATCATCATGTGTCTCAATGATATAGAAATCACAAGGGAAAACCAAGCTACCAACTTTCACTATCACATCTTCCAACAAACCCAAAGGATAGACAAAAGATTTATCAGCAAGTTGAATGATAACAAAAGTTCTTTTCAAAGAACCAACATTAAGAGAATCAAAGATGGCTTTCGGCATCACCCTAATTGAAGCTCCTAAGTCACACATGGGCTTATCAAAGCACATATTGCCAATTGCACAAGGGATAGAAAATGCACTTAGGTCTCCTTACTTAGTAGGTAATTTCTTTTGAAGAATAGCACTTACATTCTCTCCTAAGCCAACTATGTTTTCATTTATGACTTTGTTGTCTCTCTTGGTGGTACACATCTCCTTAAGAAATTTGGCATACTTGGGAACATGTCTTATTGCCTCCAGCAAAGGAATGTTGATTTCCACCTTTTTGAACAACTCCAATATTTCTTCTCCTTATCCTCCTTCTTTTGCCTATTAGAACTCAAAAGGAATGGTAAAGTTAGCTTATAAGAGGAATCCACAAGGTTAGGAGATACCTTAGAAGCATGAAATGGTTGTTTGGGTTGAGAAGAAGGTTCAGCACGCTTCAGATCAAAGGGTGGTGCTGCTAGTTTTGGTTTGTTATTTTTAGCCTCCAACTCATCTTGCTTATCCAAAATAATCACTTTGTCTCCAATCTCCTTACCACTCCTTAGCTTAAGTGCAAAAGCACTTTCCTTGCCTTGCAGCCCTTGGGATGGAAATTTTCAAAAATTTTGGGCCTTTATTCTTCCAAAGTTAGATGCCAACTGTCCTATTTACCTCTCAAGGTTTTGGATGCCCGACCTTGCCTCTTGCTGAAAAGATTTATAGTCTTGTTGAAAAGATATGAAATTTTGCTGCATGGATAAGGTGTTAGATGCTATAGTTTTCATCATATCTGTAATCTCATTCAAAGAAGGATTAGAAGAAGAAGAAGGTTTAGAAGGTAGCGGCATAGGTCTGGAAGTCTTCGGCTATGGTTGAAATCTAGGGGGGTTAGGTGCTCTTGCTCCATTATGCATAGGTGGTTTCTGAGGATTCCCATAGTGAAGGTTAGGGTGATCTCTCCATCCTGGATTGTAGGTTTGAGAGTAGGGATCATATTTTCTCTGTGGGTTAGCATTAAAAACACCACCAACTGCATTCACATAGTCAGTAGAATCATCTTGCATAGTAGGACATGTATTAGCATTATGACCATGCATCGAACAAATAGAACAGACAATAGCTTGCATATCACCTCTCATGAAGGATCGTATCATAGAAGTAAGCTCATTAACCTTGTTCTCTAAGTTACAGACACTTACCTCATTCACATGTCTATGATCATCTCGGGTGCTAAATTGCTTGGAATTTGCAGCCATATTAGAGATTAAATGCCTTGCTGCCTTGGGTGTTTTGCTTACCGAATCTCCACCACTAGCTGCATCAATAATATTCCTATCTTGGGGAGTTAACCCCTCATAGAAATATTGAATGAGGAGTTGGTCAGAAATTTGATGGTGCGGACATTGATTGTAGAGCTTCTCGAACCTCTCCCAATACTCAGATAATGATTCACCATGAGCTTGCCTTATCCCACATATCTCCTTCCTAATGTTGGCGACTCTTAAGGCTGGGTAGTACTTTTCTAAGAAAATTCTCTTAAGATCATTCCATGTCCTTATGGAACCAAATGGGATTGAGAACAGCCACTGCTCAGCCGCCTCCTTCAAAGAGAAAGAAAAAGCTTTTAGCTTGACTTGCTCCTCCTCCACACCATTCGACTTCATTCCATTACAAATCATGTGGAACTTCTTAAGATGAGCATGTGGATCTTCACCTGCAAGACCGTTAAAACAAGGAAGCAAATGGATAAAACCAGGTTTTAGCTCAAAGTTAGCATTCTCAATATTAATACAAAGAGGATGGTTCTCCAAGTCAGGAGCAGCAAGCTCCTTCAAAGTCCTTTGTTGTGCAACTGCCATGTCTTCT
>JAOQMP010097908.1:0-15488 GCA_027563575.1 Erythroxylum pedicellare
AAACATGATAAACCAGCTATAGATGAACGTAAAATGAATGTATATAACTCTAAATTAAGTCCTAAAGATATACAAAAATATGAGTGTATCAAATTCCCCCACACTTAGCTCTTGCTTGTCCTCAAGTAAGAAAAAGCACAGAAAGTAGAACTGCAAAAAACCTAAAGAACAAAGTGCAGAGAAACAAAAACATGCAATTCAAAGAAAAATACTCAAGTATGTAGCATTAGAATCAAATCCCCAACCATATCAAGCAATTCAAGCATGATACTAGAACTCGTTTTATCATGATCAACACATAAAATCAATGAATTCGGTTTACATGTAACAGTCGAGCTAATATAGCATAGTAGAGTTAGAGGAAATCTATGTCATATCGAAATAATAAGTCCTCTCATTGATAAACACTCCAACACTCAAAATGTTTAGGCTCAAATGTGTAACTTTCAAAATTCGATCAACGAATACATTCTACCATATGCTTGCTTTTCAACCTTGACAACACTATCAAAGTGCGCATATACTATACACAAATCAAAAGGTCTTTAACATGGTTGTAATGGGGCTTGGCTAAAGGTAAGGTAAAAAAAAAGATAAGAGAAGGCTAAAGCAAAGGTAGTAGAGCTATACAGAATATCATAGAACTCATCTACATGTATGCATCTAGGCACATAATTCTGCCAATTAAACAAACAACTCCTCTTCTTTTCATTCCATTTGGATTTCTCATAGACAAGTATATAATTGGAAACATTTGGGAAACACTTTTCTTTTTCTTTTTCATCTCACGACAGAAACTCTTTCTCTTTTTTTTTGCTTTTTGTTTTTTATTTTTTTGTTTTGTTTTGTTTTTTTTTCCGTGTTGTGATTATAGCCAAACATTCAGATTAACACCACGTCGTCATATATCAACCAACTCACATCTTCAACTTTGCCAAATAGATGCTCTACTAACCTTGGCCATAGGGTATAGAGGATAAAAATGAGATCAAGGCTAAGTTAATAATGTGGACAGCAAAGAAAAGGATAAATGCTGAAAAGGTCTTTCTAATGGAAATCATGCTTTAGGTTGGATATTTAAGTTCAAGTGGTTTATCCCAGATGCCTTTATCATGTTCGTGCAAGCATTATAAGTCAAGATATTAAGCAAGTTTTAGAGAATTATACCATTGAAAGAATGCGCACAACAAAGAATAATGTTGAAGGCACAAGAGCTCACATAGGTCATCTATTAAGTTGATACAACATAGTTTCAAGGTCACTGTACTATCTAAAAAGCTCAAGTTTTACATGAAAACCCATTCATCAATTTTATGCATTCATCGTTATTAACCAAATCTCACGTATAATACTCAAACTCTTTCAACGATTAGGAATCTGAAAGAAAGCTAACACACTTAAGATGTAAGAAAAACAAAAAATATAGCTATAATTTTCAAAAAAATTAAAAAATTGTATGGTTTATGCAAAACATGCAACTAACATGAAAAATTTCTCAAGTTCAAGCAAGAGCAAGAAGGTACGACAATTTGCCCCTCAAAATATATCATAAATCTAAACCTAACAATCCTCAAATTTCAAAAATTGTAACCTAGAACAATTAAAGTCTCCCCCTATAATTAAACACAACGTTGTCCTCAATGTTAAAGTAAATGCAAGAAGGAAGATTCGCACCAAATCTGGAAAACAGAAAAAGAATTTGAAACCTAGAAAAAGCATGAAAAACTAAAATGAAAAAGAAGAGAAAGAAGAAATTAAATCTAATTTATCTCTAATGAGTTACCTCCCATTAAGCGCTTTTAGTTATAGTCATTAGCTCGACATTGTGTGTGCATCATTCTCCATAGTTCGGCATATCCACAGCCACTTTTTTCGTCTGAATGCCCTTGAAACCTTTATAAAAAGGCTTCAATCGATGACCGTTAACTTTGAAGCTTCGGTTGTTACCTATGTCACAAATCTCAACAGCGCCATATGGAAATACATTAGTAACAACAAAAGAACCATGCCATCGAGAACGTAACTTACCAAGAAAGAGCCTAAGACATGATTGGAAGAGAAGAACTTTCTGACCAACTAAAAATTCCTTGCTTCCAACCATTTGGTCATGATAAACTTTTGCCCCTTCCTTCGCAATTCACACGTTCTCGTATGCATCATTCAGTAACTCCTCGAGTTCTTCCTATTATAACTTGTGATGAATTCCAGCATTGTCATAATCCAAGTTACACTATTTAATGGCCTAAAATGTGGGATGCTCAAGCTCTACGGGAAGATGATAATTCTTTCCATAATCCATCCTAAAAGGAGACATGCCTATAGGTGATTTATATGCAGTGCGATAAGCCCACAGTGCATCGTCTAATCAAAGACTCCAATCTTTCCGATTAGGTTGCACAGTCTTCTTAAGGATAGACTTTATTTCACGGTTTGACAATTCCGCTGGACCACTCGTCTGCAGATGGTAGGCAGTTGAAGTTAGGTGGCACACGTAGAACTTTTTCAGTAAGGCCCTGAAAGATCAGTTGTAGAAGTGGTCTCCTTAGTCACTAATGATTGCTTTGGGAATGCCATACCTGTCAAAAATGTTAGACTTCACAAAATTGACGACAACTTTAGCATCATTAGATTTGGTCACTAATGCCTCGACCCACTTAGATACATAATCGACAGCAAGAAGGATGTATTAATTTCCGTTAGATAAAGGAAATGGAACCATAAAATCAATGCCCCAAACATCAAAGACCTCACCGAATAACAAGAAAGTTTGTGGCATCTCATTCTTCCGAGTAATGTTTCCTACCTTTTGGCATCGATCACATGTCTTGCAAAATTCGAATGCATCTTTGAACAACAAAGGCCAAAAGAATCCACTATCAAGTACCTTATGTGTTGTGCACTTGGAACCAAAGTTACCACCACAAGAATAAGTGTGACAGAAAGTTAAAATAGAATGAAACTCATCCTGATGCACACAACGCCTAATAACTTGATCCGAATAAATTTTCCATAAGTAAATCTAGAATCAGTGTGAAATTTATCACGTTGGGCTTTTGTTATACTTGCGGGTAGCTCGTAAGCAACTAGAAAATTAACCAAATTAGCGTACCATGGCTGCAATTAGGAGTAAGTCAGTGCAAACAACTTCTCATCAGCGAATTTGGCAAGAATAGATCTGACCTTGGCATCATTGTTGTGCAATCTACTCAAGTGGTCAGTAACAAGGTTCTCGGAACCTTTTTTTCCCTGATTTTGTGATCAAACTCTTGTAGAAGCAAAATCCAACGGATAAGCCTTGGTTTGGTCTCCTTTTTCTACATGAGGTACTTAAGGGCTACATGATCAGAAAAAACAATAACCTTAGTACCCAATAAATATGACCAAAACTTTTCTAAAGAAAACACAACAGCAAATAGCTCTTTTTTGGTCATATGGTAGTTGAGTTGTGTGTCATCAAGAGTGAGAGAAATATAGGCAATGATGTGCAAAAGTTACCCCTCTTGCTATCCAAGAACTACTCCCACGATAAAATCACTTGCATCACACATAATCTCAAAAGGAAGCTCCCAATTCGGTGGTCGGATGATAGGAGCAGATGTGAGGCTTTGTTTCAAAGTTTTGAATGCCCGTTTACATGCATCATCAAAAACAAATTTGACGTCCTTCGCCAAAAGCTTGCAAAGGGGTGCGGCAATCTTTGCAAAATCCTTGATGAAGCGTCGATAAAATCCTGCATGACCAAGGAAGGAATGAACATCCCTCACGCATGAGGGGTAAGGCAAAGATAAAATAATGTCAATTTTCACTTTATCGACCTCTAAACCATGTGAAGAAACCACATGCCCTAAAACAATTTCTTATTCAACCATAAAATGACACTTCTTATAATTCATAACAAGGTTAGTTTCCATACATCTTTTCAGCACTAAAGATAGATTTTCAAGACAATGATCAAACGAATCATCATAAATAGAAAAATCATCCATAAATACCTCAATAATTTGTTCAACATAATCTAAAAAGATACTCATCATGCTTCGTTGAAAAGACACAGGGGCATTGCACAACCCAAAGGGCATCCTTCTATCTGCAAATGTGTCAAAAGGGCACGTGAAAGTAGTCTTTTCTTAATCATCGGGATTGATCACAATTTGGTTGTATCCACTATAACCATCGAGGAAACAATAAAAAGACTTACCTGTTATTGACTCCAACATCTAGCCCAAAAACGGCAAAGGAAAGTGATCTTTACTCGTCGCCGTATTCAGCTTCCTATAATCCACACGCATGCGCCATCCATTTTGTACCCTTTGAGGTACAAGCTCATCATCTTTATTCTTCACCACAGTGATCCATGTCTTCTTCGGAACTATATGGATAGGCGCCACCCATCTACTATCAGTGATTGGATAAATAACACCTGTATCCAAAAGCTTAAGTAACTCGGTTTTACTACCTCCATCATAGGCGGATTGAGGCAGCGCTACATCTCCCTTGTTGGATTTAAATTTCCTCCAATAGTATGCAATGTATACACATCGAAGGACTAATTCCTTTGATGTCAGCCAATGTCCATCCTATGGTCGTCTTATGTTCGTGAAGGACATTCAATAATTGCTCCTCCTGCACACTCGTTAGATTCTTTGCAATAATAACCGATAAAGTATTGTTATCACCAAGAAACACATACTTAAGATTATCTGGAAAAGGTTTCAACTCAAGCTCAGGTACATTCGTAACAGATGGCAAAAGTTTCTTATGCAATACAGGAAGATTAATGAAAGCCACTTCATAAGGAATAGGGGAAAGTACATGCAAAGCAAAAATAGAATCAATGACTTTCAGATGCAAGCATAATTCACGCATATCATCATCATAATTACCACTATAAGTCACTACATTCTCACTTCCAAAACCGTGCCACAGTGTCAAGTATAGACCATTATTGAATTCTAACTCAAAGTGATCATATATAAGCTCATCAATATCATCTAGACAATTAATCGAGTAAACATGATCAAGTGGATATCAGAGAGCATTATTAATATTGAATTTAACCATATCATCTCCTACACTTATGGAAAGTAGATCATGTTCACAATCAATCTTGGTTCTAGCAGTCTTTAGAAAAGATCTACCAAACAAAATAGGTGTACACTACCACTCATCATAGCATACATTAGCGAGGCTAGTTCATCAATTTTATTTTCTAATGAAACACTACTTACCTCACTGACGTGTTTTGCTTGGAATTCCCCTCGTATTCCAAACTATTTAGAATTTACTGCCATAGTTGAAATCAAGTAACGGGCATCATCGAGTGTTTTGTCTACCAAAGCCCCTCCATTTACGGCACCAATGATACTTTTATCATAGGGTGTCAATCCCTCGTAAAAGTATTGAACGAGAACCTGATCGGGAATTTGGTAGTGGGGGCATTGTAAATACAACTTCTCGAACCTTTCCCAATACTTAGAAAATATCTCA
Source organism: Erythroxylum pedicellare (assembly GCA_027563575.1). Taxonomy (NCBI): domain Eukaryota; kingdom Viridiplantae; phylum Streptophyta; class Magnoliopsida; order Malpighiales; family Erythroxylaceae; genus Erythroxylum; species Erythroxylum pedicellare. Next base: position 5,488 of record JAOQMP010097908.1, read on the forward strand.
CCATACATCTGTCTTATACCATAAATTTCCTTCCGAATATTTGTAGCTTGGGAAGCGAGAAAGTACTTCTCCAAGAACATGCGCTGTAAATCATTCCATTGTGTTACCGAATTGGGGGGAATCTAAAATAACCACTCCTTGGCCAAACCTTTCAATAAGAAAGGAAAGGCTTTCAGTTTAACCAAATTCTTGTCCACCTCTTATGGTTTCATTCCATTGCATACCATGTGAAACACCTTGAGGTGCGCATATGGGTCTTCTCCTGCAAGACCATTAAAACCAGGCAACAAATGTATAAAACCAGACTTTGATTCAAAATTAGCATTCTCTACATTAATATACAAAGGCTGGTTGTCAAGGTTAGTAGCAGCAATCTCCTTCAATGTTCTCTGCAGATTGATTGCCATATTTGGAAATTTTGTTTGTGAATGCTCCGGCTGTTGGAAAAGGTGTGAAAAACTTGGAAGTTCTTCCTCCTTCACCTTGCGCAACGTGCACAGTTCAAGGAGGGGTGATCGCGGAGGTGTGTGATTGATGAAGAATGATTGCTCTTCGTAAAATTGCTCAATTAATCTGTCTAAAAATTCTTGCTCAGAACTGCTAGACATGCAACCTACAAAATAAAAAAAACATAAATAACAAAACAAGATGAAAAATATGTTAGCAAACCGTAAGATAGATCCCCAGCAACGGCGCCAAAATTTAACAAGATGTCATTACCCTTGTAAAGTAACCCTACACGAATAACAAGTAGTATATAGGAGTAGGGATCGTTCCCTCAAAGATCTGATAATGGAATGCTAACTATCGTCAAACTTGTCAACAAAATTTCTTTCACGAAAACCAACACAAAAATAGAAACAAAAATAAAATTTAATTTCTAAAATGCAATCTAACCTAATGATTAAGTATCGAATGCAAACTACTAACTAAACCAAAAAATAGAAATAGTTAATGGAAAACAAAAATTAAAAGATAATCTAACGCGAACAGAATCAGATTTGACGTAAACAATAACCAAACGAAATTAACTAAATTGAACTCAAACCAATGCATGAAAATAAATGATTGGGGGGTTTGATCTCAGCAATTCATAATTTAAAGAACATGAAATTAAACAAGTGCTAAATAAAAATTTGAAAGAAACCAGGATTGAAAGATTAGGATTAAAAAAACATAATTACGGAAACTTCAATTGCAAAGGATTTCACCAATGAAACCAATTACTTAATACATCGGACTCTAAAAATTATTTGTGTACTATGTTTACATAATCACGGATCACAAACTTATTATTTTCATGCTTCTTAACTACTAAGAAAACAAATCTTCGCAAACAATCATAGGATTCATAACTTCTAATCCACCTATGTCACATATGAGCATTACTATAGTTAGTTTAATAATCTTGCGTTGAAAACTTCGACAACTACGATCATTAATTTAAGACAAAGTTCGAATTCTCTCATAGTAGGTTTAAGAAATACTATCAAAAACCTAGCTATAAATCAAGTAATTTCATAACTACTACCTTCAATTAATCAAATAGCATCCAAAAATCCCTTATAAACCTTAATTCCGAATTTTAAGATTTATGAGTTCAAATTATCCATTAAAGGATTAGAATTCAAACACGTGTTTGAAAAACCGAACACAAGAATTGATTAAGATTAAATCCTCATGAATTAATATAGGTTCGAAGGGTATTACCCTTTACAATTGAAACACAAACTTAGCTACACATACCTAGTAAAACGTTGTTACCACCGAATGGTCTAATATAATTGTGTTCCTTTCGAAAAGATTAAAAAACAAGGGTGTGGCTGTGAAGTATGAAGAATAATCCAGAGGAAAGACACCTCCACCTAGAGACCAAAGTCATATATATATATCATATCTATCATGATGTGGCTGACCTAATTAAGAGGCTAACTACGAATCAAATTCCTCCTCTTCACATCTATTAATAGAGGTCGCAACCACCCTTCAGCATCTGCCTCCCCAGCCATCTAAAGTGGTGTCGCTTCTTGAGGTGGATATAGAATCATCATTAAGTAACCAATGGAGTCGTGCCATGTCATCCAAGTGCTTTGAAAATCGATTAAAATTTTGTTAGCTTTGAACTATGTTTTTGACAATACACCAGGGTCAATTTCAATATTGTATAAAAATCAAACGGTGATGATTTAAGAGTTTAAATTTTATCATTGGCTTTTTCTTTGAGTTAGATTCAATATGAGATTAAATCACCAAATTGCATCATCTGAGTCAAAAGTTGTGATTGAAACATCGTTGAAAGGTCATTCAGAAGATCCAAACTCTAATGTAACTTTCGAGAATTTATTTCTCCTGAGTTCCAGCTCAAAAATATCTACAATTGGTCCTAAACAATCCGTCAATGAGTCAAGAATTTGAGAATGAAATTTCAAAATTTTTGGCTAAACAAATCTCAAGATAAAAACCCCACAATGACTAACGGTCAAGTCTACCAAAATCCTAAAAACAATGCAATTTGAGTCTATTTGTTTCATTTATGCATTTTACATCAACTAACCTCGAATAATACTAAAACATGATAAACCAACTATAGATGAACGTAAAATGAACATAAATGGCTCTGAATTAATTCCTTAAAATATACGAAAATATGAGTGTATCAAGCATCACTATACACTGTATAACCCTCATATCCAGTAGGTAAAATCAAAAGTGGAGCACTTGTTAATCTGCACTTGAGCTCCTCAAAGCTTTTTTGAATAAATTTCTGATTCTTCCTTAATAACTTAGATATTAGCGAAGCTATCAAAGAAAATCCCTCAACAAATCTCCTATAATATCCTGCCAAACTCAAAAAACTCCTCACTTCTGTCACTGTTTTTAGTGCGCGCCAATTCATCACTACTTCAAGTTTCCTCAGATTAACGTGTACCCCCTCTTTCAAAATTACATCTCTAAGGAATATTACCTCATAAAGCCAAAACTCACACTTACTGAACTTAGCATAAAGCTCTTTCTCCCTCAGTGTTTGCAATATTATTCTGAGATGTTCTTCATATTCCTCTTCACTCTTGGAATACACCAAAATTTCATCTATAAATACGATGACAAATCGATCCAGATACTCCTTAAATATCCTATTCATAAGATCCATAAAAGTAACTGGAGGATTGATCAATCCAAAAAGCATGACTAAAAACTCATAATGTCCATACCATGTCCTGAAGGCTATCTTATTTACATCAGACTCACTGATCCTGAGCTAATGATAGCCTGACTTGAGATTAATTTTAGAAAATACCTTTGGCCCCTACAACTGGTCAAATAGATCATCTATTTAGGGCAGAGGGTACTTGTTTTTAATGGTCACCTTGTTGAGTCTCCGATAATCAATACACATCTGCCATATTCCATCCTTCTTTTTAACAAACAAAACTGGTGCTCCCCAAGGTGACGAACTCGATTTTATGTACCCAGTTCTTCCAACTGTTCCATAAGCTCCTTCAGCTCAGCTAGAGCCACTCCATAATGTGGTATCAAAATGGGTTTGGTTCCAGGAATCAAGTCGATGGTAAACTCGATTTCCCTCACTAGTGGCAAACGAGGTAAGTCCTCTAGGAACACATCAAGAAATTCCCTTACAACCGAAAATTACTCTAACCTCCCTTCATTCACATCAGCGTCCACAACATGCATCAAGAAGGCTTCACACCCCTTTTTCATCATCTGTTAGCTAGCAAAGCCAAAATAATTCTTGGTGATGGTGTTTTCCTGTCCCTTTTGAAAATCACCTTCTCACCGTTGCCCAGATCAAATTCCACCTCCTCAAGGCCACAATCCAACTTCGCATGATATTTCTCCATAACATCCATTCCAAGTATAACATCTGAGCCTTTTAGGTCTAGAGGTAGTAAGTCCACAACCCTTATACACTTGACTGATTATCACATTCCTTCCTAGAGGTGTACTAATAAGTAAAGGACTATTCAAAGGCACTGAATTCACACTATGTAAAATCATACTTGCAGAAACAAATGAATGCGTGGAGCCAGAATCAATCAAGACATATACTTTAGAATTAAGTAATTGAGCCATACCCGTGACAACTTCTGGTACGGGTGTATCTTCCTCCCTTGTCATGGCAAACACCCTTGCCTGAGCCTGACCTCTTGGCCTTCTTGGAGGAATAGCCTTCCTTACAGCTCCAGAACTGCCCACTTCAATGGCCAACCGAGTTCCCACTATTTCAACTCTTCTTAGGGCTTGTAATCGCGTCCCCTCCTGCCTTGTTACTTGGGGATAATCCCTAATCATATGTCCCTTCTCTCTACATCAAAAGCATACTCCAAGTAACTTGAAGCACTGTACCCTATTCAGCTTCCCACAATGCTCACATTGGGGGTTCATGTTCCTACTCCTCTCCACCTTACTATTGCCTCCTGTTGTTGAGGCCTATATTCACACTGCTTTTACTTACTTGTTTTTAGCAGAGGCACTACTCCCCGCCTCACTCTGTGTGCAGGAGCTCTTCTTACCCCTCTCAGGCATTAAAGCACTCACCCCCTTTCTGGAAAACTACTCCCGATTCTTCCTCTTCCTGCTTACTTCATACTTGATATTCTCCAGCTTCTCAGCCTAGAGTGCAGCATTTACCAACTGTTGGTAGTCACAGAAATTATGGATTAAGACTTTCTCCTTAATCCACAAATAAATCCCTCCCTTAAACTTGCAGCACTTGTCTTCCTCATTCGCCAAAATGTTAGCCGCATATCAGGAAAGCTAGGTGAACTTTAGCTCATACCCACTCATACTCATGTCCCTCTGTTTGAGATTCAGGAACACCCCGGCCTTCTCTTGTACATAAAATTTGGAGAGGTACTTCTTCCTGAACACTTCCACAAAATCTCTCCATAATAACACCAAAGGCATAACTTGACTGTGGGGCGCCAATTCCTACCAATGAAGTGTGTCCCCCTGTAGCAAGCTCACTGCATAATCTAATTTCTCTTCATCAGAGCACTTCATTTGAAGCAGGACTCTCTGGATCCTCTTCAGCTATCTTCCGCCTCTTCTGGATTTATAGTACCATTAAAGTCTACAGCTTCATACTTGCAGAACTTGTCATACTGCCTGCTCCTCTCTACTGCAGCTAGAACCGACACTTATAACCCTTGGCCCATAACATAAGTGAAAGCCTGGGCAAAGGCTTGAAAGAATCATGGATCTAGAGGGTTTACTTAAGGCATAGGAGGTGGAGGCAGTGGCACTTCATGTTGAACACTAGGTGCCTCCGAATCAGGAGCAGAGTTTATCTTTGCATCTTGCGGAACATAGGATTCATCTGTGCTCTCTTGGCAAGAGTGAGATTGATTGATTCATAGCTCCTCGAGTTCTCTTTTGAGGTGACATTTTCACTCCTTGAATATCAAACCATTGAAAACCTTTAGTTCATATAAAACAATTTTCAAAATATAAAAACAGTTCAAATCGTATAAAATAATTTCAAATCATGTGAAACAATTTAAAACAATGCAAGTTATTCATGTAAAATAATGCATATTCATTTCATGTCTTAAACTACCCATTCATACCTAGGATACTCTTAAACACAGTCGCTCTGATACCATAAGTGTTGGACACCCCGCCCTCGCAAGACACGTGCCTGACATCCTAAGTGACATCTAGACACGCATCTCACCAGGGTGGCGTGCTCCCACCAATCGGTCACCAAAATCAAACTCCTTCCTTCAACTTCAAAACAAATTTTGGAAATCTTAAGATCATAATTTAAAAATGAATTCTAAAAAAAATTGTATCTTAGATTCTCTAATTTATTTTGAATTAAGAATCACCTCATTCAGAGCTTTACAGATCAAGATATCATCAAAATACTAAAGTATGTTTAGTGTAACATCCAATTCTTATGCTTCAGACATCTTTTGGTACAAAAGGCACAACTTTCTATAAAGGTGTCAGGTTAAGGTAATTCTAGGATAGTTTGTAAGAGGACTTCTCTTTCTACAACTTCCTTGAAGATGTAGAAAAAAGATTTTGCAGGGATTAAAATCACAAATTAAAAACCCCTTAGGAAAAAGTGTTCGCCATGGCAAACTTTGAAGGTGAAGAACAAAACCTTTTGGGAAAAGTTCACTACAGCCAACTCTTGGGTTTACCGCGGCAAAACTCCCTTATGAAAAAGTTCACTATGGTGTACTTTTTGGGTTTGCCGTAGCGAACTCTGAAAATCAGACAAAAAACCTATCAAGGAGGGTTCTACAGACTGCTAACACCTATTATCATGTAATGATCATAACTTTCTCATCCAAAGTCTAAATATTACAAACTATATACCGTTAAAAAGAAAAGAGGATAAGCTACAACTTATATGAAGACAACTTTGTCTAATTCTACCTATATCAAGACTATTTTTTCCCCATAAAGTCAAAATACACTTTTTACCCCTATTAAAAACTTAAAAAATGCAACATCCAAACTTTGAGAAATCATGAGCAAGACATAATCATTTTTCATTAACATCATAAGATGAAAGTTTTACAAAGCTTTAATGGAAATTTCAAGCCACAATACATCATAATCCAAAAATAACAAGTTTACATAAACTAGAAATGCTCAAAATGCGACTAAAGTCTTGTTTTCCAAAACTAACTTAAAACACAAAAACATTTGAAAAGTGGAGTGATGCCTCGACTCTTAGTTACTTGATCTCTTACTCCTCACCTGAAGATGGGACGAAATGGGAGGGGGTGAGCTTAAAGCTCGTGGGTAACACTTTTATAACCAGTAACAAGCAAAACCATTATAAAAATTCACATGGAATCATAAAGCACGTATTTTCCTAAATTCTCATTTTTCAAGCAATTTGTAAGCAATATAATTCATACATTCCACAAATTTGTGAACACAGGGCACATCAAAATGGTTTGGGTGGATCCAAAAATAGAACGTACTACACATTTCCACACAATAGTCCTGTGTAGCCGTGAACAGAACATACTATCACAATCCCACTTAATGGTCTTGCGTAGCTATGAAATTATGGGAGTCTGTAAAGGAGCTCTATGCCACTAGAGGGTAGGCGGGAGAAGCATTTTGTCAAAGTGTACTTGACTTAACTTAGGGAACCACCATAAACCCACATAATCATGCATTTCACATCTTGTAAACATATTGCCTCAAATGACATTTTTCCAAAACTTGATTTCATAACCATAATATCCTTTCAAAAAAAACCAATATCCTTTCAAAATCATTTCCATCATTCATATCATAAACCAATAACACAATTTCATAAACAAACATGTGGTGTTGGGCCCCAAATTTTTTTTAAAGCATGATTTGAATAAATTTTGTGATCTTGTTAAATAAAGTATTTTATTTGGAGTTTAATTAGCACGTCAATGTTAGTAGGATTTTATTGCTTAATTTGGTTAAATTAAAGTGTTAAGAGTGTATAAGTTAAAGGGCAAAATTGGCAAGTCATTTAAGGATGAGGATTTTAAGGCATAAATGGAAGGGTAAAAGGTTCATCTTACAATCATTAAGGGTATAAAAGGAAGAAGTTGTTGTCTTGTTTTAAATTGAAGAAGAAATTGTGCAAGAGAGGAAAAGAAGAGAAAAGCTAGGGTTTTGGGGAGATCTTGAAGTTTTTGAAGAATTTGAAGCTAAAACAAGTATAAACATCAACGTTTCTTGATTTTTGGATGAAGTATATTTGATGATAGTTAGAAGTGAAAATGAAGTTGAATGTGTGTAGGAAGTTGTTGATGAATGGTATATGAAAATGTTTTAATCTTTTAGGGTTAACAATCAAAGATAGATAATGAGGTATTTGTCAATGATTTTGGGATGAAATGAAGTTGAAAATGAAGTAGAACAGATAGTTAGGCTTAAAATGGGTTATATGTGAAAGGTGGGAAGTTAAAATCTGAAAAATGAAACATGTTCTGCATATCCTTCTATCAAAGTTCAACGTGGCCAACTTTCCTTAGTTCTCCGCGACCAACTTGAAAGGTGATGTTCACCGTAGCCAACTCGGGGTTCACTGCGGAAAACTTGTAAGATTTCACGCGAACTTTTGCTCTCTGGAAAAGTTCGTTGCGGCGAACTTTTCAGCACATAACATGCTTCGATATTTGGGGCATAACTTTTTCTATAGTTATCCAAATGGAGTGATTTTTGATTTGGAGTAAACTAAAGGCATAGGGATAAAACTTGTATGAAGAAATAAATTTTAAAGATATCAATGTTTGGAAGGAAGTTGAGCACAGAATATTGCTTCAGTATAAGAGCAATCCGAAAATTTTTGGAGTATAATTATTTTCGGATTACTAAACCAAATTGAATGATTTAGGTGTCATTAGAAACGTAAGACAAGGGGGAAATTTTTCTAGAAGAAAGTATTATCAAATTTCTTCTTTTACCTGAATAAAATGATCATGGAAATATTGACCTGAAGGTTTAGATTTTTGAAAGGGTTATAGTTCAATTTTAGCATTTTTTATTATTAAAGTTTTATGAATTTTCTTTTGAATTTAGATTAAAAAGAAATTTGTTTATTTGAAGGGAATCAAGACAACCTTGCTCAAGAGCAAGAGGAAAAGCAATCTTGAACTTAGATTTTCAAGCGAAATTAGGTTGGTAATGTATTTATAGTTATGGTGTGATTGGGCAAATTCTTGCCTATATGTGTGTATGTCTAAATTTCTTGATTTTTGAATTGTTATGAAGATTTGATAATGTATGATGATTTATGATTATGTTGTACCTTGAAAGAGGTTATAACATTTTGAATTAAATTAGAAAAAGCATGAAAGTTTGAGCATATGATAAAAATGAATATGTGCTTTGTTTGGGCAAGAGTGGAACCATTTCGTTCATATATGCACGTTGACAAGAGCCTTCTCCCGACTGCCTACTTGTGGCATATGAACTCCAAAAAATGGACTCATTTTGTTCATAGTGTAAAATTCGGTTTATCCATTTCATTTCTATAGAACCCTCGAGCCATTTGTCTGTGCATTTGCATCTTTGAATTGTCAATTATGATGCATTTAAGTGTATGTTCAATGGTTAAATTCTATGTTGTGTGTTATGCGTTAACTTGCTTAATTATGAGTTTCTGAGCTAATTTGAAAATGCTTAAATTGTTAGATATATATATACATATGCTTGAATTTGTGGAAAATTTCCGATGGCTATAAATATATTAGCCACTGAGTTGTGTAGCTCAACCCACCATTTTCCCTCCTCAGGTGCAGAACAAGTCGACAGTTGATCCTTGCAAGGCATCAGGAACTCCAGGACAGTTAGAGACTTTTGTACTAAGTTAGTGAACATTTTGAATAGGTCATTAGACATATCAACATTGAGCATTCTTATGTATTTTGTTTTAAGCTTTGAAGCGTATGATGATACTTGTTTTCTCAAACTCTTTAGAATTAGTAAGGAAATGAAGAATTGAAGTCCCTTTGTGTATGATTATGTTGTCTGATGGGTGATTTGGATGGTTAGAATTTTTATGTATGAATGTATGTGTGTTTAGTATTGGTTATTGAATGTTGGGAGTACGAGTTTCGGAATTTGGGAGTTCGTCGTGGTGAACCCATCCTTTCACCGCGGTGTATTTGTCCCGAAGGGCGAGGAGCGCTCAGCTTGAGAGTTCACCACGACAAAGCAAAGGTTGTCCGTGGCAAACTTCTCCCGCTAGGTGTCCATTGCAGCGAACATTTTGTCGCCACGATGAACCTGCCACTTTATCACGCTACCAATCCTTAGAATTTAAATCCTTTCGACCCTCCACTCGCGTAATCCTTGTCCGACGACCTCGAGCGATCGCTTCAGGATAGGGAATGGGACCGGGGCCTAACATGTGGCACATTCTCAAAGCGTTCAAAAAGCCCTAACGGCACATTTATAACACAATTGAAAACATTTAAACTTTCTTGGTTTGGAAGAAACATTAGGGGCTTATTACTTAATTATAA
>JAOQMP010097927.1:0-15486 GCA_027563575.1 Erythroxylum pedicellare
TTACCCTTTCACAAGTTGAATGAAGTACTAAGTATTTGATTCCTTGATTTAGGGACTTTTGTTTTACATGTTATTCTGAGATGTTTTAGAGGTACATCTACTCAGTTGTTGTTGATTTTTGTTACTACTATCTTCTTTTATGTTTATTGTTACAAAAAAAAACAAAAAAGCAAAAAAAGAGAAAAAAAAAGAAAAAAAATCAAAACAGTAGCTTTTGATAGTGATGAGTAGTTTTTGTCATGTATTTCTGTATGTACATTTCAGAAAATCTTTTTGATTATCCCATGTCACTTAATACTTTGTGAATACTTGTAAATTTTGATAGTGATGAGTAGTGTTGTCATATATTTCTGTATGTACATTTCAGAAAATCTTTTTGATTGTCCCATGTCACTTAATACTTTGTGAATACTTGTAAATAGCCTTTGTTCTTTTTACCTCGCCTTAACCTAAACCCCATTACAACCCTGAATAAAAGTCCTTTTGATCCATGATGACATGTACTCTATGTGGTGGAAAATAGGTGAATTTGCAAGCCTATGGTAGTGTAATCTCTTAGAGGAAGTTTTGAGCAACACACAACCCTTATACACTTAAGCAACATGAGTGAATATCGTGAGGAAAGTCCATTTCAATTTTATGCTTGTTTTTTATCAAAGATTTCTACCTTTGATTTTGTTTATGTGCATTGATGAAAATATTATGAAACATGTTGTGGCTTGATATTTGAGTTTGTCGAATTTTAAAGGATTGCAAACACTTGATTTTCTTTGAAAATGAGATGACAGAATATGTTAGTTGTGACCTAAGTAAGTTACTTGAGGACAAGCAACAATTCAAGTGTGGAGGTGTTATTAAGGAGCATTTTTTTATTAATTTTTTATACATAATTTGCTAAACTATTGTCCATTTAATGTTTAAATTGCACTAATTAAGAATTATTTGTTTTAATTTTAGGTACACATTATATTTGGAATTTTTAAAAGCCTAAAGCAAAGAAAGCTCTAAAAGGAAGGAAACGAAGGAAGGATATTAAAAAAAGAAAAAAAAACGTTAATGTTTTAGACACTAACATTTTTGGCCAAGGAGAATGAGAGCTTATGCGTGAATGAAAGGGTTGCAACATTTGTGCGTGAGAGGTGGACTATAAGTCACACATCAGCTATAGTAAAAAGGAGATAATCTGCGTGAATTTTGGTGTGCTGTGTGTAAGACGTGGGCTGCATTGGTGCTGAGGAGGCGGCGCAATGGAATAAGAACAAGCAGCAAATTAAATCACGCAATCAGTTGGTCGGTGGAGAGATTAGTGGCGTGAAAAAGGTGTTGGACTAAAAACTATAAGAGAAAATGAAGACATAAAGAGAAAAGGAGACAGCTGGTGGAGACTCACACACACCACTCACAACTACTCTCCACTCACGTTATAGGCTACCCATGAAATAATGTTGATCTTGTTGCAAGGAACGTGACAGCTCTTCCACCGCTCACGATACTCTACACTTACACATTAGCTGGTGAAGATTAAACAACGTAGCTGTTATGAAGAAGGAGGACGTGGAAGCAAAAACGTTGAGCTTGTGGAGATCAAAAGACGTTGATAGCTCGGAGGAGTAATGAGAGGGCTCTACTCCATCACCCACTAAAGATACACCCACGAACTGAACATACTCTCCACCACACTTTGGCAGTTTGTGGCAAGAAAGCATCGTAGAAGCAGCTAGAGGACACAAGGATTTAAGCAACAGGTGAACGCAAGCATTAAAGTAGCTGGTGGATGTAGGTAGTTGGGGGTTAAGGAATAATCGAAGCAGCACCTGGTGGAAGCCCCCACGATGAAGTAGTTGGTGGACATTAAATGAGGAAGCAACTGGTGGGCGTGAAAGTTACAGCAGCTGTGGCAAGAGGAGCATAACGAAGCAACTAGTGGCACTTACATATGAAGCAACTGGTGGACGCAAGCAGTTCGAGGAACGTTGAAGACAGCTAGTGCATGAAAAAAAGATTAAACATTAGCTAATCGAGGACACACCCGGTGGAAGCAAAACATTGCAGCTAGTTGAATAAAGAGAAAACCGTTGAGGCTGGTAGAGAAGAATACATAGCTGCTGGTTGCTAAAATAATTAAAAAAACAACACTCTCTCCACACTCCCACGTCGAAGCAGCTAGTGAAGATTAAATGTGTTAAAGCTAGTGGCGCAAGAAAATTCAGCTGCAGGAAAAGGGGGGTGTTTTTAATTTGTTTTTATTAATTTTATATTTATTTCAATTATGTGGATTTAATCAATGCAAACTTATATTATAACCATGATTTATGTTACATAGATAAATATGTGTGAGTAAGTTTTCCTTTTCGGTTAAGGTTAAGATCGATATTGGATTAGGACAATTTTTGTGGTATTGATTTTTGCTTGATTGAATACATATTTTGTCTTAATTTAGCTTGATCACCTAAATTAAGACCTTAGATGATTGAATGCCATAACCAATGGGATTTAATTTGTCGGAAAATTAATCAAGTGATATACTTGAAACTAAAGTGTGGACCAACCTTAGGATCTTGTATGAATATACCTAGGATTAACGAACTTAATTTTAGGCTTCTTGTATTTAATGCCTTTTATTCCGAATTATCTATGAACCAAGTGGGTGACTCGGATTTAAAAGAGAAGGGAACACCATGAACATTGGGTTTGACTTGCTTAAGTGAAGTATTTCCTAAATCAATCCACCGTAACAATTTTATTTTAGTGTCCAATCCAATTGAAATCTGATACCTTAACCGATTTTTGTCATTTGATCAAATCTAGTCGTTTTAATTTATACTTTACATTTTTCATATTTTCTTAATTTGCTTACTTTATTTTATTTTATTTTTAAATCAATCAATTTTAGATCCTCTGAGTAATTTTTCATCGTTTAATTTAATTATCTTACGTCTTAGAAATTTTTCCCTTGGGTACGATATCCGGTTCTCACCGATTTATATTACTTGTCGACGGGGTGCACTTGCCTCTAATTGGTCTAGATATAATTTAATTTATATTGTTTTGTTTAAACCGCAACAGCTTCCAAAAATTCACAAATGAAAAACACTTGGCTTCTTACCGCTCTAAGCTTCTTGAGGAGTCATCCCGTGGATACTTTTAGTAGGAGATAAGTTAGACAAGTATCCAATACAAGTGACAGCTTCGACCCAAAACTCCTTAGGCATATTCTTGTTCTTTAGCATGCTTCTTGCCATGTTGAGAATAGATCTATTCTTACATTCCACAACTCCATTTTGTTGCGAAGAGTATGGAACTGTAAGAAAATGACGAATGCCTTTAGCTTCATAAAATTTGTTGAACTCCAAGGAATTGAACTCTCACTTTCTATCCGTCTTCAAAGATTTGATGACAAATCCACTCCCATTTTCAACTTGGGCTTTGAACTTTTGGAAAACTTGAAAAGCTTCATCTTTCCAACTCAAAAAATACACCAAAGTTTTGCTAAAAAAATCATCAATGAAGAATAAGAAATTATTTTCTTTACCACAAGAAGATGGCTTGATTAGGCCATAAATATCGACATAAACAAGTTGAAGTGGCTTGATGGTTCTCATGGTTGACTCCTTCAGAAAAGGCTTTCTCACTTACTTTCCCATGACACACCCTTCACATAATTGATTGGGATGAGTAATGAGAGGCAAACCATTCAGCATATTATCCTTTGCTAATAAATTTAATCCTCCAAATTTTAGATGACCGAATCTCATATGCTAAAGCCAAGAGAAGCCTTTGACACATGTTTTCAAGCATCTTGAGTGATTAACATTGACATTAAGCTTGAAGATTATATTCTTTGACATAGTTACCCTTACTATTAAGTTGTGTGCTTCATCTCTCAAAGTATAACAAGCATCTTTTAAATAGATATCATATCCATTTTCTAGCAATTATCCCATATTCAAGATATTTGCTTTCAAAGAAAGAGCATAATAGATGTGTGAAATAAGATAATGACTACCATTTTTGTAAGGATAAGAATATCACCTTGGCCTTCAATTAAAACTTTTGAATAATTGCCAAAAACAATTTCTCCTTTTTTCTTCCCATCAAGCTCCATGAATAGCTCCTTATTGCCACTCATATGGTTGCTAGCACCAACGTCAGGATACCATAAGAATTTATTTTCTTCTCTTTTGTTAGACAATAATAAAAGTAGTTCTTCTTCTTCTTCTTCTTCTTCTTCTATCATCTCCACAAAATGAGCTCTCCTTGGTTGCTAGTAGCACTCGAACATTCATAGGAATAATAACCATATTTGTGACAATTATAAAATTGAATATTAAATTTGTCATACCTTCTACCTCCTCTCGTATAGTAATAGCTTCCATGACTTCTTTAGTTTTGAGATTGTTAGCTTGACTCTTCACTATTAAAGTGATTCGTGCCTTTTCCACGACCATGATCATGACCACGTCCACGATGATTTCTACCTCTTTTATAGCCTTAAATACGACCTCTTCCTTATGAGCTAGTGGATTATTGCTTCTTGTCTTTCAAAGAGACCTTTACTTGAAAGGCTTGAATTAGTGGCTCCTTCTTCAATCTTTCTTCATAAGCTTGCAAGGATCCCTGTATTTCATCAATGGTTATGGCTTTAAAATCTTGAGATTGTTCTATATCCACAACAACAAGGTCAAATTTTGAATCAAGAGTACAAATAATTTTCTCCACAAAAAGAGCATCTTCCAAATTCTAGCCATATCTGCTCGTTTGATTGATAGTTGCTAAGACTCTTGTGAAATAGTCATGCATGGATTTAGTCTCTTTCATGTGTAAGGATTCAAATTCTCCTCTCAATGTTTGAAGACACACCTTTTTCACCTTGTCAACTCCTTCATGGGCCTTTTGGAGAATCACCCAGGCTTCTTTTGATTTTATTGCATTTGACACTTTTTCAAACATTTCATCATCCAATGACACATGAATGATGCTAAGAGCATGTTGATCCAATCTAGGATTCTTTCGTAACATGTTCCTTTATTATTGATTCAAAGCTCCTTCATCTCCCATACATCTTGAGAGCCAAGAATCGCCCTCATACGCACACACCACTTATCATGATTTTCTTTTATGAGTTTGGGGTTTGAAACAACAAAATTAGAAATCTTGAAAATAATATGACTTAGATACCACTTTGTAGTAAATAAAGGAGATAGAAAGATAAAGGAGAACACTAAAAAAATCTAAATAACTCACTTGACTTGGATTTCTTGTCCCATTTTGGAAATGAAATAGTGCATGATATTTATAGATACATAAGATACCTCTTTGAAACATCTTTTGGAAACACATAAGATAGTAAGTGCAAGATACATGCATAAGAAAAATGCAACGAATCTTAAAATGCATGAATCAAATAATAAGTCAAGTTTAATTAAATGCTCACCAATATAATTGCATTTTTTTACAATCAGCAGTCATAGTTCTTCTATTTTAGATAGCTGAGAAATGGCTTGTGTGGAACATGCATCCACTTGACACAGAAAGCCAGTGGCTAGGATATGGCTGCAAGTCCGATACTTGCATGCACCCAATTTATGCTCTCTGTACCTACAAACCTGTTCAAGAATTCAGCCATTACAACCTGAAGAACAATTACTAGTCCAACGATGCTTATGAACAACTTGTTTCTTCATATCCTCTTGAAAATGTTCTTCTTCAGCACTCTTAAATTTGTTTTGTTGAAAATTTGATACAACACGAAGGTATTGAAGATCAAGGTATCCTTTACCTGATCGTCCACACTAAAAATTGCTTTGCCCTTAACCTGTAGGGTCAATAAGACCACTATGTGATACATAGCCTGGCTTAATATGTTCCTTCACATGATATTGATTATAAGAAAGTCTTTCTTATATTTTCCTTGATTTTGATATTGGCTTAATATGTTAGCATAGGCTAATGGAAACAAATTTAACAAATTTCATGCCAGGAGCTTGGTGATGTGATATGTATAAAAGAAGTGTCATGCAGCAATCAGCTCTGGAGCTTGCTGATCTGACGTTACTTCAAACTTAAATTTCTCTTTAGCCATTAAACTAGATCGAAACGATTACCTGGTCTGAAAATCCGAGGTGCTGCCAATATTAAAAGGATTTGGACTCGATCAGTTCATTAATGAGAAGGTCTCACCGCTACCCAAATTTTATCTGAGTTCCACCTTTTACGATGAAAGTTTTCCAAATTTTGTGTTAACTATCGAATCTGTTGTTTGGAACAAATAAGACCAGATCATCTTGGGATGGCTTCGATCTTCCATTTTTTAATCAATTCTCAATCAACTCGTTAACTGTGAGTCATCGCTTGAACTATGGAAATCAATTGAGGTAATGTACTCATCTCAATCTCGAGCAAGAATTCTTCAATTCAAGGTCCAGTTACAAACTGCCAAGGAGGGCTCCATGAGTATCACTAAATATGTAAATAACATCAAAGGTTTTGTTGATAATTTTAATTCGATTGGTTCTATAATTACAGATGAGCACATTATAATGTACATGTTGGCTGGCCTTGGTATTGAATACGATATAGTGGTAGCTAATATCACAACAAAGGCTGACAAATTTAGTTTAAATGAAGTATATGCAATGTTGTTGAACCAAGAAACTCGCTTAGAGCAGTACCATGTGGTGACCAATATTGACATGCAAAATCTCTCTGTAAATATAGCTATGACTGGAAATCAAAGAGATAGAGGTTCCAGATACAATCAAAACTCTGAAGCTCAATTCAATCCTAATCAGAATCGAGGAGGAGGTAGGAATAATAGAGGACACAACAGAGGATTCAGAGTCTTATTTCATGAATACGTATATTTGTCTTTGTAGATCGTATAAGATTGCAGTACATGAGAAGAATGAAAAAGTATATTCCATTTACTCTCTTTTCTGTATTTATACACTTGGCTGTCAACATTTGTTAACAGACTTTACAAAGACTAACTACTAACTTCTTCTAACTTCTTCTTGATCTTGATTTACAAGTTACAAGATGTCTAAGACACCAACACAGAGGAAAAGTAATAACAAACCTATAAGTCAAGTTTGTGGTAAAGCTGGGCATACTGTAACAAGTTGTTATTATTGGGATGACTCGTCTTATCAAGGACACCTTCAACAGCAGCAACAAGCTCAACAATACCAAGATTTCCAAAAATGGTCCAACCAACCTTCTCAAATGGCAGCAATGATTGCTACTTCCCAATCTGCGACAGATCCAAATTGGTTTATGGACAGTGGAGCAACACGCCATTTCACCAACAATCTCAGTACCCTACAGATCAAGAAAAATGAATTCTCAGGATGTAAGGGCCTCACTACAGGTAATGGACAACAACTGCGTATTACACACTCTAGTTCTTGTTCTTTACCCATATCTAATTCTCATCTAAAATTAAATCATATCCTTCATGTGCCTGAAATAACTAAGAATCTGCTAAGTGTTCACAGACTCACTAATGATAATCCCGTCTTTGTTGAATTTCATAAGGATCTATGTTTGGTGAAGGACAAGATTGGGGAAGGTGCTTCTTCAAGGTTCAACTAAATATGGGCTATATTGTCTATCTCAGGCTAACGTTTCATCTGCAAAGACCTCCACTTCCTCAAACCTTCATTATGTAATTCCTCTTTTCCTCCAAACACCTACGTATCTAGCTTAAACAATTTTGATATGATCAAAATCTGGTATACAAGACTTTGGTCACCTGAGAGAGTCTATTGTAAAGTCTATTGAAATTCTGTCATATACCTTTTAGTAATGATATATCTTTGGATTTTTGCAATGCTTGTTAACTTGGTAAGCATCATGTTTTACCCTTCCAATATGCACCAAACAAAACAACTTACCTCTACTGCTTATACATGCAGATTTATGGGGTCCTTCACCCATAGCATCAAAGCAATGTTTCATTTATTATTTGCAAATTTTGGATGATTTCTCGAGATATAGCTGGATTTTCCCTTTAAAAAATAAATTCCAAGCCTTCGAAGTTTTTATACGTTTCAAAACAACGGCAGAAAAACATTTTGGCAAACCTATAAAATGTGTTCAATCAAACTAGGGAGGTGAATTCAGAATACTTGAACCTTTTCTTTCGTCTCTTGGCATTTTATTTCAACGCTGTTGTCCCCACACTCACCAATAGAATGGGATAATGGAAAGGAAGCATAGAGATATTATTGAAAAGGGTTTAACCCTTTTAGCACAAGCCTCCTTACCTTTGTCATTCTGGTGGGAAGCCTTTGAAACTTTAGTTTATCTTATGAATCGTTTGCCTACCTCAGTTCTAAATCATCATACACCGTTTTATAACTTGTTTGGTTATCATCCAGATTACAGCTTTTTAAAAATATTTGCTTATGCTTGCTTTCCTCACCTTCGACCTTATAATAGACATAAATTTGCCTTTTTTTGTTTTACAAGGAAAATACAAAAATCAAACTCTGGAATACAGCGCGCCGGTCCGCATCTCTGCGGAGAAGCTCCTAGATACCAACTGGCTGCTCCGGAAGAGTGTAGAGGCCCGGATGAAGGATAACTGCAAGATTTGCCAATCTATCTAAACATTGGTTTCCTTCTCGACAGACATGCTGGAAAAGAACCTCCCAAGATTGGTGTAGAAGCTCCTGTATACCTGTTACCAAAAAAGAAGCCCTAGTAAGTACAAATTTAAGGTTAGAGAGAATATTAATCACATCAAAGGAGTCAACTTCGGCAATGATTCGGCAATACCCCTGCTTCCAGGCCTTTCATGCCCGCATGTGCATTTTTCTTGGCTATAACACAACATATAAAGGATTTAAATGTTTGGATTCAGATGAGAAATCTACATATTTAGGAATATTACCTTTACCCCCTATATCGTTACTATGTGCTCAACCTTCTTCTAAACCCAAAGACCACCCACCATTACCTGTTCCTAGCCATCATATGATCACAAGCAGTAAGGTTGGTATCTTTAAACCAAAAGCATATCGCTCCACTTCATCTCCACTAGAAGAACTAGAGCCAAATAGTGTAAACCAGGCACTGAATATCCCTCAGTGGTGTCACTCTCTTGACGCTGAATATCGAGCTCTCTTAATTATCCAACTCCACTTGGGAACTGGTTCCTCATCAACCAGATATGAAACTTATTGCAAATAAATGGATCTTCAAACTCAAATACAAGGCAGATGGCTCTATTGAACGACATAGAGCCCGCTTAGTGGCTAACGGTTTTACTCAGATCCCTAGCGTAGACTTCACAAAGACCTTTAGTCCAGTAATTAAGCCTGCCACAGTTCCCATTATCCTAAGCTTAGCCGTTGCTTAAAATTGGGATGTACAACAGTTAGACATAGATAATGCTTTTCTAAATGGCTATCTGCAGGAACCAGTTTATATGCTGCAACAGGAAGGCTTTATTGACAAAGAGAAACCTCACCATGTATGTCTCCTCAAGCATGCTTTATATGGTCTTTGTCAGGCTCCTCAAGCTTAGTGTGAGAGACTAAAAAATGCCTTGCTGAAAATGGGATTTTCTAATGCACGAACTAATACTTCTCTGTTTATTTACAAATCAAATGGCATTTACATTTTGTTTCTCGTCTATGTAGACGATATTCTCATCACGAAAATCACAAGGATGCCATTCAATAGTTGATTACTAAATTACACAAAGAATTTGCCTTGAAACAGCTGGCATCCCTCCATCATTTCCTAGGAATACATGTGAAAAACCGTAGGGGTAATTGTTTTATAAACTTTCCAATTTGTTTCTAGCAAACAAAAAAAATCAGAATAATTAAGAGAACAAAAAATAAATTAATAACGCAAATTTGATAACTCAATTTGACACTCTTTGCATACATCTGCAGGACATTCACCCAGTTTAATAGCTTTCATAGAAGTACAATAGATTTACCCAAGACTTTACTGAGCCGACACTACTCAATCATTGACACTATCTCTCAACCTCACTTCCTGTGAAAGAATTTTACACCTAATAATACAATCGCCTCATACTAACCTCAATAGAGGATTTTCTCAATCAATCTGTTAGAAGTGCCTAACTCACCCCAAAAGCTAGCTCAAGAGGAGGAGGTTTGCCCACTATTATAAATTCTTGAATCCCTTTATAGTTGTCCGATGTGGGATTCCTGACACACCCCCTCAGTCTAGAGCAGGACTGAACATCTGATGGACATATTGGACAAAGGGACATAACTGGGCGCCGCCCCAAACCATGGAAACAAACTGTCTCTAATACCATACTAGAAGTGCCTAACTCACCCGGTTATATCCCTTTGCCCAATATATCTATCAGATGTTCAGTCATGCTCTGGACTGAGGGGGTGTCAGGAATCTCACATCGGACAACTATAAGGGCATTCAAGAATTTATAATAGTGGGTAAACCTTCTCCTCTTGAATTAGCTTTTGGAGGTGCGTTAAGCACTTCTAACACAATCTTTTAATGAAAGAAAAATGAAAAAATAACTCAAATGATTAAAATAATAAGAAACGAAAACTAAATACACTTGAGATAAAAGAAAAATAACAACTCACAACCCAGATATAAGCAAGTTTGGAAAATCATAAGTTAACACTCATCGGTGTTCAACACCCATGATTGAAACTCATTATTCACATAAAAACAGCTCAGGTTGCGTGATCAGCATATATGTAATTTTCTTGGCCTAATAATTAGCAACGCACGTACATAACCACTCTTCATGCGTAACCCATCAACTACGGTTTATCAACACCGAAGATTCACTTCAATTTCCTCAAATAGGAATAACGCTTGCGACATCAACATGTGCTGGCCAACGCTCACATCGTAACTCACAAAATCAACATCATCGTGGAAAAAAGCTTGACGCACTTCACCTTAGGTGCTTTACTGTGGCTTGAATCTCCCAAACTGTCACATTGCTTTTCAATCTACGCAAACCCATGCACAAAACACACTCACTGTGTGATTAAACAACTAACACTCTTCAAGTTAATCTTACACATGCATCTTCACCACTTAATTAATGCAACACAAACGACAAGACATATATCTCCTTTTTTTAAAATTCAATTAACTCATACCCACTACACTGTTGCCTTATCTCACAACCCACGTTCCTCCTTTTTGTTCAGCTATTAACCATTAACGCACCCTCCCATCCTATGCCACACACACGCACATTGGAGATAGATCACCGCAGCTGTTACGCACATTGGAGATAGAGATCAACTTCAACCAGAGACGTGCTCAATTAACCTCCATATTAAGATAACTAGCAAGGAACGTAGATAAGCTCAAGCTCCAATCTTTTCGGCTGTTGACAATTCCACCTTTTACCAACTCTGCCACTTTTTCTTTTTAATCCCAAAACTCTAACCAATAACAAGTAAATCCCGACGATGGAAATATATGAAAAGTTCATTAACGCCCTTCAACCATACATCAACGTAATTCACCAAAATAGCTTTTTAAATCTAAGTCAAATAAGGATTATTGGTTAGCTATCACCATCCAATTAATATCTTATAAGTCCAGTTAATAAAGAATGTCAAAACTAATTACTTAGATATATAACATATATCTTAACAATTTCTCTCTTTTTGGCATTGTTTGTCACAAATATGAAACTTCCCCTAAGTAACATAATTGGACATATAAGTTTCAAATTCATATGACAAATACTCCCCTTTAATCAAACATCAAGTTCTAAAGAACATCAAATTTATCCAATCATCTAAATTTCTCCCCTTGGGACAAAAAGATGCCAAAAAGCAAGACAAATAGTCACACATATACCTTGAAATCTCCCTCTGAATGGAACATTCACCATATACAATTTGATGTCTCCCCCTTGAGACAAAATAGTATCAAAACGCATAATCATAATAATAAACCATAGGTGCAGTAGAAGGATCATAAGCATACCAAGAAGACAAATTATGGCCATTCAAAACACTGAGAGATATGTCCGAAAGATAGAGAGATACCCGAGAGAGAGACCTACACTGATGAGAGAGCTGAAGAGTCTTCGGTCGAGCCAAATAAAAATCACAGTGCAAGCTACTAAAAAGATGAGACGACAATGACAATATAAAAACTAAATAACTAAAGAAGATTTTTTTTATGTTTCCTTTTTATAACAACACAAAAAATACTTAAAAAATGTAAAGCACACAGTACCCGTGTCTCTCGAAGAAATTCAATTTTGGTTTTTTTCTTTGGCTCGAATGAAGATGTGTAACACAAGTAGCCTGCAAGTTCTTGATAATCAACCATTTTTCTTTCTCTTGTTTTTCTTCTTTCGCTGACATCTCCAATGACGTTTTCTATTGGATGATTTCTTCAGATTAAAGATGAAGAATCTCGGTTCAAATCAACTTCTATTGTTTTAGGCGATTTATCATCCGAAGTAACTGAAGTTCTTCAATTTCTACAGTTACTTCCTCAGCAGCAACCAACTGCAAATCAATTCTTGCAATTACTTCCTCAGTAGTAACTAATTGCAGATCTGGGCAATTCTTCAATTTCGTCTCTTTGCTTGTTTGGGCTGATTCGGGTGGTCAATTACGTTGATTTTCTTCAGCCACTTGACCATTCAACAAAGATACATCTTTTATCACAACATTTATGGACTTTTACACTTTCTTTGTTATTTGATTATACACTCGGTAAGCTTTACTGTGAGTTGAATAGCCAATAAAAATTCCTTCATCACTTTTGCTCTCGAATTTTCTAAGTTGTTTTCCCATTTGACACGCACTGCAAATTGATTTTCTTTCTTTGTTCATTTTGGCTAGACCCTTCATAACCTCCAATTTTGTCAATTGTCTTATGAGATCAAAATTTACGTTCTCAAGCCTTTGATGCCATAAATCAATGTCATTCTCATGAGTAGCTGATTTACACGTAGTCATGACTTCAACATGTAGCAATTGTCTGCTGATCGCTTGCCGCTCACAATACATTCTCTTTGTTCGGTAAGTATCTTGCATTCATCACTTGTAAATTTAACTAGCAAACCATCATCACAAAGTTGGCTTATACTTACCAAATTTGCTTTTAATCCATCAACATGGAGCACAATTTTGAGAGAAGGCAAACCATCCACGCATAATGTTCCTCTACTAATCACGAAAGCTTTCTTTCCATCTTCGAAAGTCACATGACCATCCATACAATTATGATAATCAGTTAAGTAAGCCTTTTCCCCTACTATCAAAATACCAACTATGTTGCAAAGTTGCCTTCATTGATGTATGAACTACAAGATTTTTTACCCAAGAAGATTTCGGTACTAAAGGTTGACATTGAAATTTTTATGGAGGATGTATATTTTTTCGGCTTTGTCTTCTTTGAAACAACATCTGTAACAACTAATAACATCTTGGCCTTATATGCCCAATGACTCCACAAAAATGACATGTGGGTATAGATCTTCGATTCTTTTTCGATGCTTCCACTTCTTGGGCTGATCTGAACATATCAAATTTTTCTTCATTTATTTTTGAGCACTTACCTTTATAGCCTATACTTTCGAAATTCCCTTTAACTTTACCAATTTCTATCAACTTATCTAGTTTTTCCGTGCCTCCATTCAATATCCTCAATCCCTTTTCAGTACTTATCAATTCCGTTTTAGTTTCACCAAGCTCATCCGATTTAACATCAACTTCTTTTCTAACTCTTGTATGGTGTTCTTCATGGGAAGATTCTCTTCCTTTAATCTTTCATTCTTTCTACACGTTTTTCACCCATTTTTCATTCATAACTTTGTAATCCTCGTAAATATTCCCTTTTTTATCATCTAGGCCACTTTCGTCGCTGTCATAATCTGATATTGGATCTTGAGCTGGATTGTTTTTGAAATTTTCCGATTCTCTTTTTGCCACTTTCAATTACTTCCTTCTCAGTTACTGTTAAGCAAGTAATTGGACTTTTGCTATGTAAGGCAACCAACTCAGCACCATTAGCTATTTCTTTTTCGCTACCATATTCACTCTCAGACTCATTTTCACTCCAGGTGCTTATGAAGGACTTTCCTTTTTTCTTCTTCACAGTATTGGCATATTTAGATTGAATGTGTCCAAAACCTTGACATTCATGACATTGGATTCTCCTTGCCTTCCATTCACCCTTTTGTGTCTGGACTTGTTGTCTTAAATTGTTACTCGATGAACTTCTGCCATATTGTCTAAAGTTAGATCTGTCCTTCTTCATTCTTTTCAGCCATTTACCAAAATTTCGTGTGAGTAGTACCAAGTCTTCATTTTCATCTGATTCATCTTCCGCATCATTCACACTCTTTCCAGTTTCCACTTATAGTGCCTCTTTTGTAGCCATGTTCACGAAACTAGGATCTACACCAACTTGCTATTAAGTTCTGAATCGGTGACCTTGCTCTGATACTAATTGAAAAATTGTTGGGGTAATTGTTTCGCAAACTTTCCAATTTGTTTCTAGCAAACAAAAAAAATCAGAATAATTAAGAGAACAAAAAATAAGTCAACACTGCAAATTTGGTAATGCAGTTTGACACACCTTGCCTATGTCTGCGGGGCCCTCACTTGGCTTAATAACTTTCACTGAAGTACAATCAATTTACCCAAGGCTTTACTGAGTTCACACCACTCAACCCTTGACACTATCTCTCAACCTCACTTTCCGTAAAAGAATTTTACACCCAATAGTACAACCGCCTCGTACTAACCCCAAAACTCTAACCAATAACAAGCAAATCCCAACGATGGAAATATATGAAAAGTTCATTAACGCCCTTCAACCACACATCAACGTAATTCACCAAAATAGCTTTTTAAATCCAAGTCAAACAAGGATTATTGGTTAGCTATCATTATCCAATTAATATCTTATAGGTCCAATTAATAAAGAATGCCAAAACTAATTACTTAGATATATAACTTATATCCTAACAATATGCAACCAAAACCTCCCATGGCCTCCATCTCTCCCAATCTAAATACATAGGTTTAGGGATGGTAGTGGGTTTTCAATCCGATTAATATCTGCATCACCCGACCTGAAAAAATGGACATGGAGGCTAAAAAAATAGATTTTAAATGGATGCTGAAAAATGGATGTGGACATGGATTTGAATATGGATCTAGTGATAACCCGAACCAATGGATACCCATACCTTACCCGTTTTTTATTAACTCTATTTTTTAATATTTATGATTAAATATAATAAAATATTAATATTTCTGAGAAGAAATAGGTTTCAAATCCCCATTTTACTCCTTAGTCCTCAACTTTTTCATCATATTTTATTTTCTTATAGGATGATAATAATGCAAATAATATGGAGATGCAGTTTTGAATGTTGTGGAGTTCACGCAAAGACAATTTGAAGCTTTGGATATTTCTATCTTTGTTCTAGTTCTTGATTGTAAAAAATATATATTGTCTTTGCATTAGACA
>JAOQMP010097955.1:0-15483 GCA_027563575.1 Erythroxylum pedicellare
CTGACTGTTTGTGAAGGACTGGGGATTGTTTGCACTGGTTTTCCCAGGATAGAGTATGACTGCATATGGTCACGCCAAATGCCATGGCCCCAACCTAGTCTCCCTACGTTGCCGTTCATGGGTCAAGACCATAATCTGCAAGCTTTGATGATGAACTGACAATTTGTGACCGACTGGGGATTGTTTGCACTAATTTTCCCACGACCGAGCATAACCGCATTTGACCGCATCAAGTGTCACGGCCCCGACCTGGTCTCCCTACGTTGCCATTCATGGGGCAAGACTATAATCTGCAAGTTTTAATGACAAACTGACATTTCATGAACAACTGGGGATTGTTTGCTCTGATTTTTCCACGATCGAGTATGACGGCATATGGTCACGCCAAGTGCCACTGCCCCGACCTAGTCTCCTGACGATGCAGTTCATGGGGGCAAGACTATAATCGGTAAGTTTTCAATGACAAACTGACAATTCGTGACCAACTGGGGATTCTTTGCACTGATTCTCCCATGATCGAGTATGACCGCATCGCCACGGCCCCGACTAGGTCTACTGACGATGCCACTCATAGGGGCAAGACCATAATCGGCAAATTTTTCATGACAAACTGACAATTCGTGACCGACTGGGGATTGTTTTCACTAATTTTCCCACTACCGAGTATGACCGCATATGGCCGCAGTAGTGGTCTCCCAACGGTGCCGGTTAGGGGTGCTTGTTTGGATTGATTTTCTAATGATCGAGTATGACCGCATAGGGTCGCACCAAGTGCGACGTCCACGACTTGGTCTATTGACTGTGCTGTTCATGGGGGCAAGACTATAATCTGCAAGTTTCGATGACAAACTAACAATTCGTGACCGACTAGAGATTGTTTGTACTGATTTTTCCATGACTGTGTATGACCGCATATGGCTGCACCAAGGGGGCAAGACTATAATCGTTATGTTTTTGACGAAAAACTTACAATTCGTGAAAGACTAAGGATTCCTTACACTGATTTTTCGATGACAGAGTATGACCATAAATGGTCGCACCAAGTTTGATGGCTCTAGCTTGATCTCCCGATGGTGCCGTTCATGGGGGCAAGGCTATAATCAGTAAGTTTTCGATGACAAACTTGCAATTTGTGACCGACAGGGACTTGTTTGCAATGATTTTTCCACGACCGAGTATGACCGTATATGGCCACGCAAAGCGTCACGGCCCTGACCTGGTCTCCCGGTGGTGTCGTTCATAGGGGCAAGACTATAATCTGCAAGTTTCGATGACAAACTAAGAATTCGTGACTGACTAGGGATTGTTTGCACTGATTTTCCCACGACCGAATATGACCACATATGCCTGTGCCAAGCGCCACGGCCCCAACCTGGTCTCCTAACGGTGGCGTTCATGGGGGCAGGACTATAATCTACAATTTTCGATGAAAAACTAAGAATTCATGACCGAATAGGGATTGTTTGCACTAATTTTCCCACGACCGAGTATGACCGCATATGGCCGCGGCAAGTGCATAGCCCCGACCTAGTCTCCTGATAGTGCCGTTCATGGCGGCAGGACTATAATCGTCAAGTTTTTGACGACAAATTGACAATTTGTGACCGACTGGGGATTGTTTGCATTGATTTTTACACGAATGAGTTTGACCGCATATGGCTGCGCCAACTGCTACGGCCCCAACCTGGTCTCCCGACGGTGGCAGTCATAGGGTTAAGGCTATAATCGACAAGTTTTCGATGACAAACTTTCAATTCATGACCGACTGGGGCTTGTTTGGATTGATTTTCCCACGATAGAATATGACAGCATATGGCCATGGTAAGTGTCCCTGCCCCGACCTGGTCTCCCGCCAGTGCTGTTAAAGTGGACAAGACTATAATCTGCAAGTTTCGATGACAAACTAAGAATTCGTGACCGACTGGGGATTGTTTACACTGATTTTCCCACGACCGAGTGACCGCATATGGCAGCGCTAAGTGTCGCAGCCCCGACCTGATCTCCCGACGGTGGCGTTCATGGGGGCAAGACTATAATCTGCAAGTTTCGATGACAAACTGACAATTTGTGACCGAGTAGGGATTTTTTACACTAATTTTTCCACGATCGAGTATGACTGCATATGGCCGCGCCAAGTGCCACGACCCCGACTTAGTCTGCTGACGGTGCCGTTCATGGGGTAAGACTACAATCGACAAGTTTTTGATGACAAACTAACAACTTGTGACTTACTGGGGATTCTTTGCACTGATTTTCCCACTATTGAGTATAACCACATATGACCGCGACACCCCGTCCTGGTCTCCCGATGGTGCCGGTCATGGGGGCAGGATTATAATCGGAAAGTTTTCGATGTCAAACAAACAATTTGTGACCAACTGGGAATTGTTTGCACTGATTTTTCGACAATCATATGGTCGTGGTAAGTGGCACGGCCCCGACCTGGTCTCCCGACAGTGTCGGTCTTGGGGCCAAGACTATAATTGGCAAGTTTTCGATGACAAACTGACAATTCGTGACCGACTGGGGCTTGTTTGCCCTAATTTTCCCACGATCGAGCATGATCGCATATGGTCGCACCAAGTGCCATAGGCCCGACCTGGTCTCCCGACAGTGCTGGTCGTGGGAGCAAGACTATAATTTGCAAGTTTCGATGACAAACTAACAATTTGTGACTGACTAGGGATTGTTTGCATTGATTTTTTTTCGACCCAGTATGATTGCATATGGCCACTATAAGCCCCACGACCCCAGCCTCATCTCCCGATGGTGCTGTTCATAGAGGTAAGACTATAATCTTCAAGTTCGATGACAAACTAACAATTTGTGAATGACTGGGGATTGTTTAGAATGATTTTGCCACGACCGAGTATGACCGCATATGGCCGCGGCAAATGCCACGGCCCCGACCTGGTCTCCCAACGGTGGCGTTCATAGGGGCAAGACTGTAATCTGCAAGTTTTGATGGCAAACTGATAATTCTTGACCGACTAGGGATTGTTTGAACTAATTTTTCCACGACAGAGTATGACCGTATATGGTCGCGCCAAGTGCCACGGCCCCAAATAGGTCTCCAGACGGTGCCGTTCATGGGGGCAAGACCATAATCGGCATGTTTTCGATGACCAACTGACAATTCGTGACTGACTGGGGATTCTTCGCACTGATTTTCCCACAACCGAGTATGATCGCATAAGGCCGCGTCAAGTGCCACGGCCCCGATCTGGTCTCCCGACGGTGCCGTTCATAGGGGAAAGACTATAATCGGCAAGTTTCGATGACAAACTGACAATTTGTGACCGATTGGGGATTGTTTGTACTGATTTTTCCACGACCGAGTATGATCGCATATGGTCCCGACAGTGGTCTCCCGACGGTGTCCGTCATGGGTGCAAGACTATAATCTGCAAGTTTTTGATGACAAACTGACAATTCGTGACCGACTGGGGCTTGTTTTCCCCAATTTTCCCAGAACTAAGTATGACCGCATAAGGCCGCGTCAAGTACCACAGCCCCGTCCTAGTCTCCCGACGGTGCCGGTCATGGGGCAAGGCTATAATTTGCAAATTTTTATGACAAACTGACAATTCATGACCGACTGGGGATTGTTTGCACTAATTTTCCCATGATCAATTATGACCGTATATGGCCGTGCCAAGTGCCACGACCCTGACCTGGTCTCCCAGTGTTGTCGTTCCTAGGGGCAAGACTATAATCTGCAAGTTTCGATAACAAACTGACAATTCGTGACTGACTGGGGATTGTTTGCACCGAGTTTCCGACGACCGAGTATGACCGCATATGGCCTCGCCAAGTGGCAAGACCTCGAGCTAGCCTCCCAATGGGGCCATTCATGAGGGTAAGACTATAATCTGAAGGTTTCGATGACAAATTGACAATTCGTGTCCAACTGAGGCTTGTTTGCACTAATTTTTCTATGATCGAATATGACCGCTTATGGTCGCGGCAAGTGTCACGACCTGGACCTGGTCTCTCGTCGGTGTCGGTCATGGGGCAAGACTATAATCTGCAGGTTTCGATGGCAAACTAAGAATTCATGACCGACTGCGGATTGTTTACACTGATTTTCCCATGATCGAGTATTGCCGCACATGGCCGAGCCAAGTGCCACGACCCTGACCAGGTCTCCCGACGGTGTCGTTCAAAGGGGCAAGACTATAATCACCATGTTTTTGTTGACAAACTGACAGTTCGTGACCGACTGGGGCTTGGTTTCCCCGATTTTCCTATGACTGAGTATGACCACATAAGGCCGCACCAAGTGCCACGGTCCCGACCTGCTCTCCCTACGGTCTCAGTCATGGGGGCAAGACTATAATCGGCAAGTTTTGATGACAAACTTACAATTCGTGACTGACTGGGGATCGTTCGTACTGATTTTCCCACGATCAAGTATGGCTGCATATGGTAACACCAAGTGCCATGATGCCGACCTGGTCTCCCGACGGTACCGTTCAAGGGGTCAAGACTATAATCGACAAGTTTTTGATGACAAACTGACAAGTCCTGACCGACTGGGGATTGTTTGCACTGATTTTCCCACGACCAGGTATGACCGCATATGGCCACGGCAAGTGCCATAGCCTATATCTGGTCTCCCGACGGTGTCGGTCATGGGGGCAGAGCTATAATCGGCAAGTTTTTGATGACAAACTTACAATTTGTGACCGACTGGGGCTTGATTGTAGTAGTTTTCCCACGACCGAGCTTGAAAGCATATGACTGGGGATATTTGGGGGCAAGACTATAATTGGCAATTTTTTGATGACAAACTGACAATTCGCGACCGACTAGGGATCGTTTGCACTGATTTTCCCACGGTAGCATATGGTCGCGGCAAATTTTCAATGAGAAACATAGAATTCGTGACCCACTAGGACTTTTTTGCACTGATGTTCCCACAACCGAGTATGACCGCATATTGTCGTGTCAAGTGCCATGGACGCGACCTTGTCTGCTGACGGTGCTATTCATAGGGGCAAGACTATAACCGACAAGTTTTCGTTGACAAACTGACAATTTGTGACTGACTGGGGCTTGTTTCCGCTAATTTTCCCACGACTGAGTATGACCGCATATACCCAGACCAAGTGCCATGACCCTCACCTGCTCTCCCGATGGTGCCGGTCATAGGGCCAAGACTATAATCGACAAGTTTTGATGACAAACTTTCAATTCGTGACCGACTAGGGCTTGTTTGGATTGATTTTATAATGATCGAGTATGACCGCATATGGTCGCGCCAAGTGCCACGTCCATGACTTGGTCTATCGACGGTGCTGTTCATGGGGGCAAGACTATAATCTGCAAGTTTCGATGACAAACTAACAATTCGTGACCGACTAGAGATTGTTTGCACTGATTTTCCCATGATCGTGTATGACAGCATATGGCCGCACCAAGGGGGAAAGACTATAATCGTTATGTTTTTGACGACAAACTTACAATTCGTGAAAGATTAGGGATTACTTGCACTGATTTTTCGATGACCGAGTATGACCATAAATGGTCGCACCAAGTTTCACAGCCCCAGCTTGGTCTCCCGATGGTGCCGTTCATGGGGGCAAGGCTATAATTAGTAAGTTTTCGATGATAAACTTGCAATTCGTGACCGACAGGGGCTTGTTTGCAATGGTTTTCCCACGACCGAGTATGACCGTATATGGCCACGCAAAACGTCACAGCCCTGACTTGGTCTCCCGATGGTGTCGTTCATAGGGATAAGACTATAATCTGCAAGTTTCGATGACAAACTAAGAATTCGTGACTGACTGGGGATTGTTTACACTGATTTTCCCACGACCGAATATGACCGCATATGGCTGCGCCAAGTGCCACGGCCCTAACCTGGTCTCCTGACGGTGGAGTTCATAGGGGCAAAACTATAATCTGCAAATTTCGATGAAAAACTAAGAATTTGTGACCGACTAGGGATTGTTTGCAGTAATTTTCCCACAATCGAGTATGACCGCATATGGCCGCGATAAGTGCATAGCTCCGACCTATTCTCCTGGCAGTGCTGTTCATGGCGGCAAGACTGTAATCGTCAAGTTTTTGATGACAAATTGATAATTTGTGACCGACTGGGGATTGTTTGCATTGATTTTTCCACGAACGAGTTTGACCGCATATGACTGCTCCAAGTGCCACGGACCCATCCTGGTCTCCCGACAGTGCCGGTCATAGGGATAAGGCTATAATTGGCAAGTTATTGATGACAAACTTCCAATTCATGACCGACTGGGGCTTGTTTGGATTGATTTTCCCACGATAGAGTATGACCGCATATGGCCATGCTAAGTGTCCCTGCCCCGACCTGGTCTCCCGACGGTGCCGTTAATGGGGACAAAACTATAATCTGCAAGTTTCGATGACAAACTAACAACTCGTGACCGACTGGGGATTGTTTACACTGATTTTCCCACGACCGAGTGTGACCGCATATGGCAGCGCTAAGTGTCGCGGCCCCGACCTGGTTTCCCAACGGTGGCGTTCATGGGGGAAAGACTATAATCTGCAAGTTTCGATGACAAACTGACAATTTGTGACCGACTAGGGATTGTTTACACTAATTTTTCCACGATCGAGTATGACCGCATATGGCCGCGCTAAGTGCCAAGACCCTGACTTAGTTTGCTGACGCATTCATGGGGGTAACACTGCAATCGGCAAGTTTTTGATGACAAACTAACAACTTGTGACTTACTGGGGATTCTTTGCACTGATTTTCCCACTACCAAGTATGACCACATATGACCGCGACACCCTGTCCTGGTCTCCCGACGGTGTCGGTCATAGGGGCAGGATTATAATCGGCAAGTTTTCGATGTCAAACAAATAATTTGTGACCAACTAGGGATTGTTTGCACTGATTTCTCGACGACTGAGTATGACCGTATATGGTCGCGACAAGTGCCACGGCCCCGACCTGGTCTCCCGACATTGCCGATCTTGGGGGCAAGACTATAATCGACAAGTTTTCGATGACAAACTGACAATTCGTGACCGACTGGGGCTTGTTTGCCCAAATTTTCCCACGATCGAGCATGATCGCATATAGTTGTACCAAGTGCCATAGCCCCGACCTGGTCTCCCGACGGTGCTGGTCGTGGGAGCAAGACTATAATTTGCAAGTTTCGTTGACAAACTAACAATTCGTGACTGACGAGAGATTGTTTGCACTAATTTTTCGTCGACCGAGTATGACTGCATATGGCCGCTACAAGCCCCACGACCCCAACCTCGTCTCCCAATGGTGCCGTTCATAGAGGCAAGACTATAATCTTCAAGTTTCGATGACAAACTAACAATTTGTGAACGACTGGGGATTGTTTTCAATGATTTTCCCACGACCGAGTATGACCGCATATGGCCGCGGCAAGTGCCACGGCCCCGACCTTGTCTCCTGACGGTGCCGGCTATGGGGGCAAGACTATGATCTGCAAGTTTTGATGACAAACTGACAATTCGTGATCGACTGGGGATTGTTTGAACTAATTTTTCCACGACAGAGTATGACCGCCTAAGGGCACGCCAAGTGCCACGGCCCCGACCTGGTCTCCTGACGGTGCCGCTCATAGGGGCAAGACTATAATCGGCAAGTTTCGATGACAAACTGACAATTTGTCACCGATTGGGGATTATTTGTACTGAATTTTACATGACTGAGTATGATCGCATATGATGCCGACAGTGGTCTCCCGACGGTGTCGGTCATGGGGGCAAGACTATAATCTGCAAGTTTTCGATGACAAACTGACAATTCGTGACCTACTGGGGCTTGTTTTCCCCGATTTTCCCATAACTGAGTATGACCGCATAAGGCCGCGTCAAGTGCCACGGCCCCAACCTAGTCTCCCGACGGTGCCGGTCATGGGGCAAGGCTATAATTTGCAAATTATTATGACAAACTGGCAATTCATGACCGACTGGGGATTGTTTGCACTAATTTTTACACGATCGATTATGACCGCATATGGCCGCGCCAAGTGCCATGACGCTGACCTAGTCTCCCAGTGTTGTCGTTCCTAAGGGCAAGACTATAATCTGCAAGTTTCGATAACAAACTGACAATTCGTGACTGACTGGGGATTGTTTGCACTGATTTTCCGACGACCGAGTATGACCGCATATGGCCACGCCAAGTGGCAAGACCCCGAGCTAGCCTCCCAATGGGGCCATTCATGGGGGTAAGACTGTAATCTGAAGGTTTCGATGACAAATTGACAATTCGTGACCAACTGAGGCTTGTTTGCACTGATTTTCCCATGATCGAATATGGCCGCTTATGGTCGCGGCAAGTGTCACGACCTGGACCTGGTCTCTCGTCAGTGTCGGTCATGGGGCAAGACTATAGTCAGCAAGTTTCAGTGACAAACTGACAATTTGTGATTGACTAGAGCTTGGTTGCACTGATTTTTACACGACCGAGTATGGCCGCATATGGTTGCGACAGTGGTCTCCCGACGGTGCCGGTCATGGTGGCAAAACTATAATCGGCAAAATTCCAATGACAAACTGACAATTTGTGACTGACTGGAGATTGTTTGCACTGATTTTTCTATGATCGACTATGGCTGCATATGGTCGCGGTAGTGGTCTCCCGACTGTGCTGATCATGGGGCAAGACTATAATCGGCATGTTTTCGATGACAAACTGACAATTCTTGACAGACTGGGGATTGTTTGCACTAATTTTTCGACGACCAAGTATGACTGCATATGGCGTTGCCAAGTGGCACGGCCCCGACCTAGCCTCCCGACGGTGTCGTTCATAGGGGCAAGACTATAATTTGAAGGTTTCGATGACAAACTGACAATTCGTGACCGACTGGTGCTTGTTTGCATTGATTTTCCCATGATCGAATATGACCGCTTATGATTGCAGCAAGTGCCACGGCCTTGACCTGGTCTCCCGACGGTGCCGGTCATGGGGGCAAGACTATAATCAGCAAGTTTCAATGACAAATTGATAATTCGAGATTGACTGGGGATTGTTTGCACTGATTTTTACACAATCAAGTATGACTGCATATGGCCGCGCCAAGTGCCATGACCCAGTCCTGGTCTCCCGATGATGCCGTTTATGGGGGCAAGACTATAATCTGCAAGTTTTGATGACAAACTGACAATTTGTGACCAACTGGGGATTGTTTGCACTAATTTTCCCGTGACTGAGTTTAACTGCATATGCATACGACAGTTGTTTGCCGATCGGGGCTTGTCTACACTGATTTTTGATGACAAATTGACAATTCATGACCGACTTGACCTTGTTTGCACTGATTTTACCACAAACAAGTATAACCACGGCAAGTGTCACGACCCAGACCTGGTATCCCAACAGTGCTGGTCATGGGGGCAGGACTATAATAGGCAAGTTTCGATGACGAATTGACAATTTGTGACTGACTGGAGATTGTTTGCATTGATTTTCCCACAACCGAGTATGATCGCATATGGTTGTAGCAACGGTCTCCCAACGGTGCAGGTCATGGGGGCAAGACTATAATCGACAAGTTTCTGATGACAAACGGGCAATTTGTGACTGAGTATGACTGCTTATGGTCACGATACCTTGACCTGGTCTCTCGACGGTGCCGGCCATGGGGGTAAGACTATAATCGGCAAGTTTCGATTACAAAATGACAATTTGTGACTGACTAGGGCTTGTTTGAAATGATTTTCCCACGATTGAGTATAGCCGCGACAGTGATCTCTCGACAGTGCCGGTCATAGGGGCAAGACTATAATCTGCAAGTTTCGATGACAAACTGACAATTCGTGACCGACTGGGTATTGTTTACACTGATTTTCCCACGAACGAGTATGACCGCATAAGGTCGCGCCAAGTGCCACGGCCCTGACCTAGTCTCCCGACGGTGCTGGTCGTGGGGGCAAGACTATAATCTGCAAGTTTCGGCGAAAAATTGATAATTCGTGACCGACTAGGGATTGTTTGCCTTGATTTTCCGACGACCAAGTATGACCGCATATTGCCGCGCCAAGTATGACCACATATTTTCGTTCATGGGGGCAAGACTATAATGTGAAGCTTTCGATGACAAACTGACAATTCGTGACCGACTGGGGCTTGTTTGCACTGATTTTCCAGTGATTGAGTATGACCGCTTATGGTTGCGGCAAGTGCCACGACCCTGACCTGGTCTCCCGATGGTGCCGGTCATAGGGGCAAGACTATAATAAGCTAGTTTCAATGACAAACTGACAATTTGTGACTGACTGGAGCTTGTTAGAACTGATTTTTACACGATCGAGTATAGCCGCGGCAGTTGCCTCCTGACGGTGGCGGTCATGGGGGCAAGACTATAATCGGAAAATTTTTAATGACAAACTGACAATTTATGACCGACTAGGGCTTGTTTATCCTGATTTTCTCATAACCCAGTATGACCACATATATCCGCAGCAAGTGCCATGGCCACAACCTTGTCTCCCAACTATGTCGGTCATGAGGGCAAGACTATAATTTGTAAGTTTCGAAGACAAATTGGCAATTCGAGATTGACTGGGGATTGTTTGCACTGATTTTCCCATGACCAAGTATGACCGCATATGGACGCACTAAGTTCCATGACCCAAACCTGGTCTCCCGACGATGTCGTTTATGGGGGCAAGACTATAACCTACAAGTTTTGATGACAAACTAACAATTCGTGACCGACTGGGGATTGTTTGCACTGATTTTCTGACGATCGAGTGTAGTTGCATATGGCCGCTCGAAGTGCGACGACCCCGACCTGGCCTCCCGATGGTGCCGTTCATGGGGGCAATACTATAATCGGCAAGTTTTCGATGTCAAATTGAGAATTTGGGACCGTTTGGGGTATGTTTGGCTAGATTTTTACACGAAGGTGCTGGTCATGGGGGCAAGACTATAAGCGGCAAGTTTTTGTTGACAAACTGGCAATTCGTGACGGCCTAGGGATTGTTTGCACAGATTTCCCCACGATCAAGTATGACCGAATATGGTCGCGGTACCTTGACCTGGTCATGGGGGCACGACTATAATCGGCAAGTTTTCGATGACAAACTTATAATTGGTGACCGACTAGGGAATGTTTGCACTGATTTTTCGGTGACCGAGTATGACAGCATATGGCCAAGGTAAGTGCCACGGCCCCGACCTGGTCTCCCAACGGAGCTGGTAATGGGGACAAGAATATAATCTGCAAGTTTCGATGACAAATTGACAATTCGAGATTGACTGGGGATTGTTTACGTTCATTTTCCCACAACCGATTATGATCGCATATGGTCGCGGCAGTGGTCTCCTGACGGTGCTGGTCATGGGGGCAAGATTATAATCGGCAAGTTTTTGATGACAAACTAGCAATTCGTGACGGCCTGGGGATTGTTTGCATAGATTTTCACACGATCGAATAAGACCGCATATGATTACGGTACCTCGACCTGGTGTCCCGACGGTCATAGGGGCAAGACTATAATCGACAAGTTTGTATGCCAAACTGACAATTTGTGACTGACTGGGGCTTGTTTGAAATGCTTTTTCCACGACCGAGTATAGCCGCGGTAGTGCTCTCCTGACGGTGCCGGTCCTGGGAGCATGACTATAATCGGCAAGTTTTCGATGACAAACAGACAATTCGTGACCGACTTGGGCTTGTTTGCCCTAATTTTTCCACAACCAAGTATGACCGCATATGGCCGTATCAAGTGCCACGGCCTTGACCTGGTCTCCCAAAGGTGTCGCTCATGGGGGCAAGACTATAATCTGCAAGTTTCGATGACAAACTGAGAATTCGTAACTGACTGGCGATTGTTTGCACGAATTTTCCCATGATCGAGTATGACCGCATATGGCTGCAATAGTGGTCTCGAGACAGTGCCTCGCATGGGGGCAAGACTATAGTCGGCAAGTTTTCGATGTCGAACTGAGAATTCATGAACGACTGGGGTTTCTTTCCTCTAATTTTCCCACGACCGAGTATGACCACATATGGCCGCGACAAGTGCCATAGCCCCGACCTGGTCTCCCGACGGTGCTGGTCATGGGGGCAAGACTATAATCTACAAGTTTCAATGACAAACTGACAATTCGTGATGGATTGGGGATTGTGTGCACTGATTTTCCCACGACTGAGTATGACAGCATATGGCCGCGCCAAGTGCCACGCCCCCAAACTGGTCTCCCGACAGTGCCGTTTACGGGGGCAAGACTATAATTGGCAAGTTTTCGATGACAAACTGACTATTCGTGACTTACTGGGGCTTGTTTGCTCAGATTTTTCCACGAACGAGTATGACCGCATATGGTGACGGTAAGTGCCACAGCCCTGACCTG
Source organism: Erythroxylum pedicellare (assembly GCA_027563575.1). Lineage (NCBI taxonomy): Eukaryota > Viridiplantae > Streptophyta > Magnoliopsida > Malpighiales > Erythroxylaceae > Erythroxylum > Erythroxylum pedicellare. The sequence goes on from JAOQMP010097955.1 coordinate 12,347, forward strand.
GCTTCCCATTAGTCCTGGTCATGGGAGCAAGGCTATAATCGGCTAGTTTTCGATGACAAACTTACAATATGTGACCGATTGGGGATTGTTTGCACTGATTTACCCACGATCGAGTATGACCGCCTACGGCTGCGGCAACTGCCACCACCCAACCTAGTTTCTTGACGGTTCCTCGCATGGGGGCAAGACCATAATCTACAAGTTTCGATGACAAACTGGCAATTCTTGACTGACTGGGGATTGTTTGCACTGATTTACCCACGATCGAGTATGACCGCCTACGGCCGCTGCAAGTGCCACCGACGGTACCTCGCATGGGGGCAAGATGATAATCTGCAAGTTTCGATGACAAATTGGCAATTCGTGGCCGACTGGGGATTGTTTGCACTGATTTTTCGACGACCGGGTGTAGTTGCATATGACCGCTCTAAGTGCCACGACCCCGACCTGGCCTCCCAATGGTGCCGTTCATAGGGGCAAGACTATAATCGGTAAGTTTTCGATGTCAAATTGAGAACTCGGGACCTTCTGGGGCGTGTTTGGCTAGATTTTTACACGAACGAGTATGACCGCATATGGCCACGGCAAGTGCCACGGCCCCGACCTGGTCTCCCAACGGTATTGATCATAAGGGCAAGGCTATAATTGGCAAGTTTTCGATGACAAACTTACAATATCTGACCGACTGGGATTGCTTGCACTGATTTTCCCACGACCGAGTATGACCACATATAGTCGCGCCAAGTGCCAGGACCCCGACTTGGTCTCCCGACAGTGCCGGTTATGGGGGCAAGACTATAATCTGCATGTTTGGATGACAAACTGACAATTCGTGATAGACTGGGGATTGTTTACATTGATTTTCCCATGGCCGATTATTACCGCATATGGCCGAGCCAAGTGCTATGGCCCCGACCTGGTCTCCCGACGGTGTCGTTCATAGGGGCAAGACCATAATCTGTAAGTTTTGATGACAAATTAAGAATTCGTGAACGACTGGGGATTGTTTACACTGATTTTCCCATGACCGAGTATTACCGCATATGCCCGAGCTAAGTGCCACGGCCCCGACCTGGTCTCCTGACAGTGTCGTTCATGGGGGCAACACTATAATATGCAAGTTTTGATGACAAACTGACAATTCGTGACCGACGGGGGATTGTTTGCACTGATTTTCCCACGGGTATGACCGCATATGGTTGCACCAAGTGCCACGGCCCCAACCTGGTCTCCAGACGGTGCCGTTCAGGGCGGTAATACTATAATCGGATTACAAACTGAAAATTCGTGACTGACTGGCGATTGTTTGCACTGATTTTCCCACGATCGAGTATGATCGTATAACGCCATGGTAAATGCCACGACCCCAACTTGGTCTCCCGACGGTGCCGGTCATGGGGTCAAGGCTATAATTTGTGACCGATTTTAGCTTGTTTGCACTGATTTTACCACGAATGAGTTTAACCGTATATGGCTGCGGTAAGTGCCACGGCCTCGACCTGGTCTCCCGTTGGTGCCATTCATGGATCAAGAGTATAATCTTCAAGTTTTGAGGACAAACTAACAATTCGTGACCGACTGGGGATTGTTTGCACTGATTTTCCCACGACCGAGTATGACCACATATGGCCGCAGCAAGTGCCACGTCCCCGACTTGGTCTCCCGACGGTGCCAGTCATGGGGGCAAGACTATAATCTCCAAGTTTGGATGACAAACTGACAATTCGTGACAGACTAGGGATTATTTAGACTTATTTTCCCACGACTGAGTATGACCGCATATGGACGCGCCAAGTGCCACAGCCCCGACCTGGTCTCCCGACGGTGCCGTTCATAGGGGCAAGACTATAATCGGCAAGTTTTTGATGACAAACTAAAAATTTCGTGACCGATTGGGGATTGTTTGCACTGATTGTCCTACGACCGAGTATGACCGTATATGGCCGAGTCAAGTGCCACGCACCCGACCTGGTCTCCCGACGATGTCGCTCATGGGGGCAAGACTATAATCTGCAGGTTTCGATGACAAACTAAGAATTCATGACCGACTGGGGATAGTTTACACTGATTTTCCCATGACTGAGTATTACCGCATATGGCCGAGCCAAGTGCCATGACCCCGACCTGGTCTCCTGATGCCGTTCATAGGGGCAAGACTATAATCGCCAAGTTTTGGTTGACAAACTGACAGTTCGTGACCGAATGGGGCTTGCTTTCCCCGATTTTCCCATAACTGAGTATGACCACATACAGCCGCACTAAGTGCCACGGCCCAGACCTACTCTCCCTACGGTGTCGATCATGGGGGCAAGACTATAATCGGCAAGTTTGGATGACAAACGGACAATTCGTGACAGAATGGGGATTGTTTACACTGATTTTCCAATGACCGATTATTACTGCATATGGCCGAGCCAAGTGTCATGGCCCCGACCTGGTCTCCCAACGATGTCGTTTATAGGGGCAAGACTATAATCTGAAAGTTTCGATGACAAACTAAGAATTCGTGACCGACTGGGGATTGTTTACACTGATTTTCCCATGATCGAGTTTTACCGCATATAGTCGAGCCAAGTGCCACGACCCCGACCTGGTCTCCTGACAGTGCCGTTCATGGGGGCAAGACTATAATTGCCAAGTTTTCGTTGACAAACTGACAATTCGTGACCGAATGGGGCTTGCTTTCTTCGATTTTCGCACGAATGAGCATGACCACATAAGGTCGCACCAAGTGCCACGGCACCGACCTGCTCTCCCTACGGTGTTGGTAATGGGGGCAAGACTATAATCGACAACTTTTTGATTACAAACTAAAAATTTGTGACCGACTAGCGATTGTTTGCACTGATTTTCCCACGATCGAGTATGATCGTATAAGGCCACGGTAAATGCCACGGCCCCAACTTGGTCTCCCGACGGTGCCGGTCATGGGGTTAAGGCAATAATTTGTGACCGACTGTAGCTTGTTTGCACTGATTTCACCACGAATGAGTTTAACCGTATATGGCTGCGGTAAGTGCCACAACCCCGACTTGGCCTCCCGTTGGTGCCATTCATGGGTCAAGAGTATAATCTTCAAGTTTTGAGGACAAACTAACAATTCGTGACCGACTGGGGATTGTTTGCACTGATTTTCC